>CM039305.1:34173284-34383389 GCA_022316695.1 Camellia oleifera
TCTCCTCAAGTCTCTGCTTCTGTTCTTGATGCTCTTTTCGATGCATCTTCTGCCCCAGGCTCTTTATTTGAGGTTGCTGCAATTGTTACTCAACCTCCTTCTGGAATAGACCGAGGAAGAAAGGTGATGCCTTCACCAGTTGCACAGCATGCTCTTGATAGAGGCTTTCCTTCTGATTTGATTTTACTTAGAAAATATGAGGAAGAAGAACTCAGAAAATATGAGGAAGAAGGAATATATTGCTGTTATATTCAAAACTTCTTATCTTGTGAAGAGAAAATTACACTCCTTATATAGGAGAGAACAAGAGCTACTATTTGTGCCACTAAGATCCACTATCACCACTAAGAGCCACTACCTATCTCCTTACATAATATATACATCCATTATAGCCACTATCTAGATCACTAACATAGTGTATATAGACATTATCATAACCCACTAATAGCCACTAACAATAATAATAACAGCCACTAACAATAATAATCAGATTTCCAGCACTCCCCCTCAAGCTGGTTTGAAGATATCTTCCATAGCCAGCTTGCTAGTCAGCTTATCAAATTGCTTCTTGTGTAGTTCCTTCGTTAGCACATCAGCTAATTGTTCACCTGTTGGAAGGTAGGTCATACAGATTATGCCAGCATTGATTTTCTCCTTGATGAAATGTTTATCCACTTCTATATGTTTTGTGCGATCATGTAGAACTGGATTATAAGCTATAGATATAACTGCTTTGTTGTCACAATAGACCTTCATAGGTGTCGGGTGAGAAAGCTTTAATTCTTCAAGAATTCTTTTAATCCACATTACTTCACAGATTCCATGGGCAACAGCTCTGAACTCTGCTTCTGCACTACTTCTAGCTACCACATTCTGTTTTTTACTCCGCCATGTAACTAGGTTCCCACCTACAAAGGAGCAGTATCCGGATGTTGATCTCCTGTCTGTAACACTTCCTGCCCAGTCTGCATCTGTGTATACTTCAACTTGAAGATGTCCATGTTTCTTGAACAGTAAGCCTCTTCCTGGAGTTCCTTTCAAATATCTTAAGATCTTATAAACGGCCTCAAAGTGCTCTGCCCCTGGTGAGTGCATGAACTGACTTACCATGCTGACTGCAAAGGCAATATCAGGCCGCGTATGAGACAAGTAAATCAATTTCCCTACAAGTCGCTAATATTGTTCCCTCTCTTTGACTTCTTCAGCCTTAGCAGCTTGTAACTTCAAGTTAGGCTCGATCGGAATCTCCACCATCTTACAACCAAGCATACCTGTTTCTCCAAGGAGATCAAGAACATATTTTCTCTGATTAACGAATATACCTTTCTTGGATCTTGCAAATTCCATTCCGAGGAAATACTTGAGGGCTCCCAGATCCTTAATGTGAAATTCTTTTGCGAGTTTCTCTTTGAGGGCTGCTAACTCTGCTTCATCATTACCAGTTAAAATGATGTCATCAACATAAACAATCAAAATTGCAATTTTACTGTCTTTTGAATGTTTATAAAATATTGTGTGATCTGCTTGACTCTGCGAGAAGCCACAACTGATAACTGCCTTCCCAAAGCGTTCAAACCACGCTCTTGGTGATTGTTTGAGTCCGTATAATGACTTGTTCAATCTGCATACTTTGTCGCTACCAAGTCTCTGCTCAAATCCCGGCGGTAGGCTCATGAACACCTCCTCTTCAAGATCACCATTGAGAAATGCATTTTTAATGTCAAGTTGATGTAGAGGCCAATATGAATTTACTGCAAGAGATAACAGTACTCTGATAGAATTTATTTTAGCAACAGGAGCAAACGTCTCCTGATAGTCGATCCCATAAGTTTGAGTGAAGCCTTTAGCCACCAGTCTCGCCTTGTATCTTTCAACGCTTCCATCTGCGTTACATTTTATCGTAAACACCCATTTACACCCAACTGTTTTCTTGTCTTTGGGTAGATCAACTATCTCCCAAGTACCACTTCTCCTTAAAGCATTCATCTCCTCCATGACTGCTAATTTCCAATTCGGATCATCCAATGCTTCCTGTATATTCCTTGGAACAAACAAGTATGAAATCCTAGATGTGAAAGCTCTATGGTTTTTAGACAGTTTTTGATAGGAGAGGTAGTTTGCAATAGGATGTTTAATGCAATTTCGGACACCTTTCCTAATTGCTATAGGAACATCAAGGTCGGAAATAGAAGGAATAGGATTACCTAAAATTTCGATGCCAGAACTCGGGTGGACATTCGGGTCATTAGGATGGACATTCGGGTCATTATTCCTCAGATGAAATCGCTTCCTAGTATAAACCTGAAGCTCAGAATTTAGATCATTTGGTAGTACTTCTCCCCCTAAACAAGAATCTTCTTGACTAGGCACCATAGAACTTGGTTCTCCTAAGTGATCATTATCAGACAGATGTGATTTTTGTGTAGGATAAATGACATTGGGGAGCGGGATAGAAGTATCCCAAAAATTGTCTTCTACTCCACTTGTCTCCCCCTGAAGAGAAGTGTTGGGGAAATAGGATTTTGTTTCCACAAATGACACATCCATACTCACATGAAATTTCTTGGTTTGAGGATCGAAACACTTATACCCCTTTTTGTTTGAGGAATAACCCAAAAAAACACATTTTATACCATGGGGGTCAAGTTTTGAACGAAATTGACTGGGAACATGAACATAGGCAGTACATCCAAAAACTTTGGCGGGTAAATCAGAAAACAACCTCGTGTCAGGAAAAAAAGTTTTGAGACAATCAAAAGGTGTTTTGTATGTTAACACTTTTGTAGGCATCCTGTTTATCAAATAAGAGGCTGTTAAAATTGCTTCACCCCATAAATATTTAGGAACATGCATGTAAAACATTATAGCACGTGCTACTTCAAGTAAATGTTTATTTTTTCGTTCTGCAATGCCATTTTGTTGAGGGGTATCCCGACATGTAGATTGATGAAAAATCCCCTTTTTTGCCAAAAACTCACACAACTGCTCATTGAAATATTTTGTTCCATTATCAGAATGTAAAATACCAATTTTGGTTTGAAATTGGTTTTCAATCATATTGTAAAAATTTGTGAATAAATTTTTCACGTCAGATTTTTTATTCATCAAATAAATCCAATATAAGCGGGTATGGTCATCAATAAATGTAACAAACCATCTTTTACCAGAAAGAGTAGTGATTTTAGAAGGGCCCCAAACATCACTATGAATCAAATAAAAAGGTTTGGAAGCCTGGTAAGGTTTTGGCAAATAAGTAGAGCGATGAAATTTTGCAAAAATGCAACTTTCACAATGAAAAGAAGAACAATCAATCCCTTTAAATAATTCTAGAAATAAATGTTTCAGATAAAGAAAACTAGGATGTCCTAGCCTACAGTGCCATAGCATTATTTTTTCTCGAACAGAGATTGAACTAGTACTATTAAAGCTCTGAGCTTTTTTATTACTAACAGGTACTTCATCAAAGTAGTAAAGACCTTCAAGCATCCTAGCACGTCCAATCATCATCCCTGAGTTCTGGTCTTGAAATTCACAATGGGATTCAAAAAATGTAACACGACAATTAGAATCCTTAGATAGTTTACTGACAGACAAAAGGTTACAGGCTAAGTTGGGGACGTGAAGAACAGCATTGAGATTAATTTTCTCAGTTAGTTTAATAAATCCTTTTCCTGCAATAGGTGAAAAACTACCATCGGCTATTCTGATTTTGTCATGACCAGAACAAGGGAAATAGGTACTAAATAAATGGGAAAAACTAGTCATGTGATCGGAGGCACCAGAATCTATGATCCACGGAGAGAAGTTTAGGCAAGAGAAGGCTTTAGGATTTCTACCTGTTTGTGCCAAGAAAACACTAGGAGTACCGGATGAGGAGTTGGATTTTATCAGCTTTAAGAGTTGATCAATCTGCTCTTTGTTGAAGGGATCTGTTTCGGCTTCATTAGCAGTAGGAAAGCCACGATTCTTCTCTCCTTGTTTGCTGCTTTTCCAGTTGACAGGTTTGCCATGGATCTTCCAACACGTTTCGCGTGTATGGCGAGGCTTGTTGCAAAAATCACACCAGACTCGTGGCTTATCATCAAACCTGCGCTGGTAATTTGCAACCTTGTTGGCCGCAGCATCACTAATTAAAGCAGAAATTTCGGACGTGACTTCTGACATGGCTATGACGGTTTTAGGGCTGCTGTGTTTTCGTTGCTCTGATACCAACTTAGAAAATATGAGGAAGAAGGAATATATTGCTGTTATATTCAAAACTTCTTATCTTGTGAAGAGAAAACTACACTCCTTATATATGAGAGAACAAGAGCTATTATTTGTGCCACTAAGATCCACTATCACCACTAAGAGATCCACTATCACCACTAAGAGCCACTACCTATCTCCTTACATAATATATACATCCATTATAGCCACTATCTAGATCACTAACATAGTGTATATAGACATTATCATAACCCACTAATAGCCACTAACAATAATAATAACAGCCACTAACAATAATAATCAGATTTCCAGCAATTTTCACACCTGAAAGAGCTGGTGAGGAAACATTCTTGTCCAATTTAAAAGCTCTGCAGCCAGAGCTTTGCATTACAGCAGCATACGGGAATATTTTACCTAACAAGTTTCTCAAGATTCCTCTATTGGGGACAGTCAACATACACCCAAGCCTGCTGCCTCTGTACCGTGGTGCTGCTCCTGTTCAAAGAGCTTTGCAGGATGGCGTAAAAGAAACGGGAGTATCGTTAGCATTCACCATTCGGGCATTGGATGCTGGACCTATCATTGCTTGTGAAAGAATGGAAGTTGATAATCAGATTAAGGCACCAGATTTACTTGCTTTTCTATTTTCTCAAGGATCTAAACTTCTGATCCATGAGCTTCCCTCTATATTTGACGGATCAGCAAGGGTGAAAGCACAACCTCAGGATGACTCTCAAGCTACTTTGGCTCCAAAGATTAGTCCAGAGGAGTCATGGCTGTCCTTTGATCAAGAAGCTATAGTCCTACATAACAAGGTTCAGGCATTTTCAGGGTGGCCGGGGACCCGAGCTAGAGTAGTGGCCGTCAACAGTGGAAGTGGTCAGCAGAATTTTCTGGAGCTTAAAATTATTACTACAAGAGTTTGCAGCAGTGACAATGTTTAGGGTCTCGAAGTTGATAATGTGACTTTCAGTAAAGGTGCGTTGATATTCCCATGCAGTAGGCACACAACGCTTGAGATACTGGAGGTTCAGCTTCCGGGTAAGAAAGTAGTGAATGCAGCTGCATTTTGGAACGGTTTGAGAGGCCAGCAGCTAAAGAAGTTGTATTAAACGAAGTGTTTCATGAGTCGGCAATGCTCATCCGTCCAATTTCTTTCTTTATTTTTTCTTTCACATTATTTTTAATCTTTTTCAAATCAATTTCATACCATTCAGATTTGCACACCAACCTTATTTTATTCATGCTGGGGATCAAACCCGATCACCACTTTACAAAAAAAAAAAAAAAAAAAAAAAAAAAAAAACCAAACAATCTCCAACCACAACCTACTACCACCACAACAAAAACCGGCCTTATTTCTTCGCCTCTTCAGCTGTTCTCTTCTTCTTGCCTTTGTCTTGGGCGGCCCTTGCCGGTTCTGCCTCCGTGTTTCCCACGCCGCCGAGCACGTTCACTTCCCGTTGTTCCTCAACTGTCACATATGGTGGCCCTCCAAATCTGAGCATCACGGTGGCCTTCCGCTTCAGTTCCTTGTTTTCTGCCTTCAGCCCACATGTCTCTGCTCGGGCATCCTTATACATGCCCTGGAGCAGAGCCAGTTGGGCGTTTAACTGCTGCACCTCATTTGTCCTACTCTGAAGCTGGTGCGACAGGTTTGAGACCGCAGTCATGGTCTTAACACATGACTTCAGTGTGTAATAATTCGCCTCAATATCCGATTGTGCAGCCATTCTTTGCTCCACAGACAGCATCGGAAAGTTCAAAGGCGCAAAACCAGGGGCGTTTGGTCCAGGGGCGCTTGGTTGCGGTTCAAGGGCACCTGTCCCGGCTATCTCTCTTGTGGCCTCGTTGAGGTCGGGAAAGAGAGTGAGACCACGGGACGAAGAGGCTATGTTCTGGGTAGCTGAACGGGAAGAAGAGGCCATATTCAGGGTTGGTTGTAGCGTGTTACAGAGTATCTCTCTCAGAAGTGTTACAGAGAGAACGAAGAGTTTTTTCAGCTGGTTTGTTATGCATCAGCGGCAGCCTCGCCTTGGTTTAAATAGGCAAGGTAGACACGCGCCTTACGTGCCTCTCAACCAACGTTCTGAAAAGCGGTTGCGGTCGCCGTAACGGTGGCGGTGGCGCGGTTGCGGTTGCGGGGTGTAAAGGCCGTAGCGTAACGGTTGCGGTAACCGGAACAGTGAATTTTTTTATTTTTTGCACAATTTGAAAAAAACTTACCGATATGTATATTTTTTTTCCATGATTATATTTATTTGGTTAAAAATAAATATTGATCAATTTTTGTAAATTTTTAAGTATGATCCAATATATTTCATATTTTTAAATCAGTATAAATTGAGTTTTTTACATTTTATTTTGATAATTAATGACTTTATATTATACAAAAAATCAATCACTAACTATTATATATAAGATAAACAATAACAAAAGTAAGAGAATAAACAAGAGCCTAAATATATATATATACATATTTTAACCAATTCAAATAGATAATGACTATACATATTATTATTATTTTCAAACAATATATATATATATATATATAGACACACACAAATAAAATGGTTGAGTGATAGCAGCTGAATAGAATAGCATAGGTCTTACAGCTTCAACAAGTGAATAACATGTTCTTCATCTTCCCTCTTCTATCTCTCTCTATCTCTTGCTCCTCCATTTTCTCTCTTTATCTTCCCTCTTCTTTTTATCCCTCTTCTTCCATTTTTAGCTTTTTTTTTGTGTTTTTTTGAAAGAAACAGTTTGGAACCGTTACGTAATGGTACGTAACAGGCCGTTACGGCTGTTACGGCACTGTTACGACCGCTACGGCAGCCGTTACGGCCGACACACCTGTGAAACTCAATCACACTGCAAAAGCGACCGTAACGGGTGGCGGTAACCCCCAAAACCGTTACGTAACGGCGTTACGTAACGGTTGCGGCCGCTTTTTGAAACCTTGCTCTCAACGCTAGACGACAAATCGGCGCGCCTTTTGATGGCTCGCCTTTTGATGGCTGTCGGGCACATCTTTTGATGGTTGTCGGGCACATCTTTTGATGGCACGCCTTTTGATAAGATTGGGCACGCCTTTTAAGAGTCCGACAAGACTCTGTAAACTGTCCCGACATTGATTCCGGTTAGCTTCTATATGGGTCCGACAAGACTCTGTAAACTGTCCCGACATTGATTCCGGTTAGCTCCTATATGGGTCCGACAAGACTCTGTAAACTATCTCGACATTGATTCCGGTTAGCTCCTATATGGGTCCGACAAGACTTGATAAACTGTCCCGACATTGATTCCGGTTAGCTCCTATATGGGTCCGACAAGACTCGGTAAATGTTCCGACATTGATTTCGGTTCTCAGCTACAACGGTTTGACACAGCCATATAGTGTCTTCTACAACGGTCCGACATGACCCCGTAAACTGTTTTCTACAACGGTCCGACATGACCCCGTAAACTGTTTTCTACATCGGTCCAATATGACCCCATAAACTATCTTCTACAACGGTCCGACATGACCCCATAAACTGTCTTCTACATCGGTTTGTCATAACCATACGGTCTTCTACAACGGTCTGACACGACCATACAGTGTCTCCTATCCACTTTTATTTTATTTTCAGTTTATTTTCCTGTTTTGTTACTCTCTCCAAACTCAAGTTGGCTAGTCTCTATCCTCCTTGAGTTTGAAGGGGGCTGTTAATATATTATATGTAATGTATTGTTAGTGATCTAGATAGTGGATGTAGTTAGTGATCTAGATAGTGGATGTAGTGGATGTATATAATATGTAAGGATATAGATAGTGGCTCTTAGTGGCACAAATAGTAGCTCTTGTTCTCTCCTATATAAGGAGTGTAATATGCTCTTCAAAAATGTGTATATTGATATGAATCAATAATATCTATACATTAATTTCCTACACTGCTTTTAAAAACTATGAATATTTTATGTTTCTGTTGTTAAATTTCAGTGGGTCGCTACTAGGCGTAATATCCAATGTTGTGTGGACTCTTCTATTCCCATATAGTGTACCTCTATCTATTGGATATGACAAGGGGAGGGTATGGGATACATGTCCCATCCCCATATCCAAACTATATGCTTGAATTGTCTAATTTTAACAATGTTTGAAGTAAAAGAAGCTCACAATTTATAGTAACGAAAATTCCTAGCCTCTTATTAATGGGAGATAGAAACCCTTCCCCCCTCCCTAAATTTCAATTACATTACACTACAAAATATCTTATGCCAAGATATAATACAATATGCAATATATTTTAATGTTTAGGGCATATCCATGTACTCATTGAATTTAACAAAGGATTTGTTTGTGCAACAATGGTTAAAGTGTTGAAACACGATTTTATGTAATGTTGCCTGGAACGTGGATCGTTCCGGTACATGGAACTGGAACGGGAATGTGGTACGATTGGGGTAGACTTGTATATATTATACTTAAGAATTTAAAGTACTTCTAGAGTAATTGTTTTTCAACTATTAGACATATAATAATATGTAATATTTTCTATGAGCATTATGACCTATTTTTTAATGTTTTTGTCTTGTCAAAACTTAACTCACCGCAGATTTTAGTTCATTGTATTTGATTTTTTTCCTCCTAAGGTAACATTTTAGGACATATATTGGAAAAAACTTTTGGGATCACTTTGGATTACTAAATTTACCGTTTTGGAAGGAAGTGTACCATGTTTCGGAACATACGTACCAATATGTAATTCAATAGGCTATTAGCATTTTTTGGTAACATAGTAATCCTCTATGAACCATCTTTTGTGTTAGACATTCAAAGAGCCTAATGTTGCCACGGAGGATGCTAAAGCAGTGGATCCAAAGGAGAAAATTCTGTCAGATTCAACACACTGGGTAAGGTTTCCTATGTTATTTTCTATCATATTTTATATTTTTATTTAAAGACAACCACTGATGAACCATCTTTTTTTCTTTTCCAGTCCAAATTCGAAGAGCTTTATGTTGCTAATGAGAATGCCAAAGCAGGGGAACTAAATGAGAAAAATCCGACAGCTGCAACAGAACAGGTAATGTCTCCTATCGTATTTTTTGTTATATTTCGGTACCTCATGTGCTGGAATTTTTCGTTCACTTTTTCGTTCATATGTTCAACCCATTTCTCTTACAGTTGCTTTTTTGCTGGTTTAGTTGTACTACTATATTAACGTGCACTATCTTTCTATTGTATTCATCGTGGTTGTTAGAATCGTGTGATACATGATTCGATTCATATGATTCAATATGAGTTTCAACCAATGGTTCAAATTTTGTTGTTGAAGAGTGAATCATACAAATCAATTTTTGATTTGCTATGGTTCGCTGCGATTCAGTTCTGTTTTTTGGTTTTGTTTGGCATAATGCATGAAACGATGTCGTTTTAAGGAAAGCAAGATCAGCAGGAATACTTGGTAATCAGCCTCTGGTAATTACTTATTGCAGGTTAACTGTGTAGAGCCAAATCTTATTCAAACTGAAAAGAAAACAGTTGCAGCAAGAGAAATCATAGAAAAGACAGTGACACAAGATGTAAGAGAGAACAAAGTCGTGGAGGTACCTGCAGTGGCAGCTGGTGGTGGAGAGAACAAAGTCACGGAGATACCTGCTTCAGAGTATGTTCAGAGAGAGTGGACCTGTGCTGCATGTCAGTTGACAACCATGTGCGAGAAAAACTTTCAGTCTCATCTTCAAGGGAGAAAACACAAGGCAAAGCTTGCAGCAGAGGAAAAAGAAATCCAGGTAAAGTTTCTTAATGCTGCTCCTAAAATCCATGATTTTTATCTGTTTCTGTTGTGAAATTTCAGTGGGTTGCTACTGTTACTCTTGCTTAGATTGAGGGGAGAGACCCACTCCTTCATTGGGGTTAGAATTTGGAAAGAGGAAAAATTCATTGTCATTTTTAGGGAAAATTACACGGACCTTCCCTGAGGTTTGGAGAAAATACAAGCAGCCCCATAGTTTTGGCATAATTACACTAGCCTCCCTTTGATTAAGACTAAATGGACCAAAATTAATATAGATGGTGTGAAAAGACTAAGATAAACAAGGAAAAATACACATTTCAGTGTAAAAAGATGACTACATTTTTTCATCCATATGACTAACAAAATACTAATGAAATTGGGGTTAAGGGTTGTGTGAATTAAAACCTTAAGAAAACGTATGCCAAAACTGTGGGACTTGCTTTATTTTATCCAAACCTCATGTAATTCACCCTTGTTTTTATGAATCAAATTCTACTTAGATAGAGGACGCAGGCAAACTCCTTCGGTGGGTTAAAATTTGGAAACCGGGAACATTTAGTGTTACATTTACATTTGAGGTGTTGTCTCATTTCATCCTTTCTTAAGTGGAAATCCATGTGGGAGTGAATATAATCCTTGTGGGCAGCACCATATAAAGACTAACGAGCTTGCACTAGAAGTTTTTTTATCTTTTTAATGTCTTACACTCATTTGAAATTGGTTATAAACAATGTTCCATGAACTCTTCACTCTTCTATTCCCCAAGTGTACCTATGTGGTATATAAGTTGGACCTCAATGTCCAAATTATCTATGCACCATCTTTTTTGTTAGACATTCAAAGAGGCTAATGCTGCCAAGGAGGATGCTAAAGTAGTGGAATCAAAGGAGAAAATTCTGTCAGATTCAACACAACGGGTAAGATTTCCTTTGTTATTTTTGTTAGAATATGAAATAATTGATTGTATTTGTTAGAATAGTTGAATAGTTTGAATAGTTCTTTTAGTTATTTTTGTTCTCTTGTTTATATTTACTTAAGTTGGGGGTATGATGGTCATATTGCTACTTTAGGTTTTTTATATATATTGGAGTGATGTAAAGTTGGTGAATTGATTATGATTTAATATATACAAAGGTTCTCTCTTCTTCTTCTTCCTTCTAACCTTCAACCCTAATTACTCCATTTTACATTCTCACTTGGTATCAGAGCAATCTCTTCTTCATTAGAAAGGGTTCTACAGATTCTACCGATCGATCTGAGGTGACGGAGACGTGCTGATGTCATCAGCCGTACGATGACGTCAGCATGACGTAAGCAGTGTACGGACGGGTCCTTCACCCCTAGATTCGAAATTGCCTCCTGAGATTTATGGTGATTTTTGTGGAATTTTTTGATCATCCCTGATGTAAGTTTTCAATTTTTGAAAGTATTTCGGTTTTGGGACTGATTTTTGTGAATCTGCCTTTGGACTCTGTTTTTCTGGTTTTTTCTTGCTGGGCTCACTTCCCTAGGAGCCGAAAATCCCTCCTCTGAGGATCCTTGATCTTACTTTGTTGTTTTACACCTGTTGGGTTGCTCTTCTGTTCGTTTTTTTTGCTGTTTCTGGTCCCGACTCTGGTGTTCTTCGGTTCTACCTGTTGTAGGCTCCTATATAAGGGCTGAAATTTATTGATTGCTACTGTTGAGTTGTTGTGTTGGTCTCTTTTGGGTCCAAACTTGGTTGTTGAGCTATTTTTGTGTTTATATTGGTGATTGTGGGTGTGGGTATTGGCTGTCTGCTGGTCTGGTTGATCATTATGGCTGAGATTGAGGCTAAGACTATAACTATGGGTAAAGATGATGACATGCCTAAATCAATCACTACAAAGAAATTGAATGGTGCTAATTATTTGGCTTGGGCCCATGCTGTCAAGATTTTCTTACGAGGTAAGAAGAAGTCCCGCTATATTAGTGAACTCCCTCCTCCTACTGATGATAAAGGTTATGATGATTGGTGTTGTGAGGATTCTTGTGTGATGGGTTGGATTTGGCATAGTTTGGAACCACAGGTTGCTACTACCGTGGAATTTTGTGATACCTCTAAGGCCATTTGGGACTCCCTTGCTGAGTCATTTTCAAATCAAAGTAATGTCTCTCGGGTCTACGAGTTATATGAACAGATTTTTGCTATGCGTCAATCTGGCCGGTCTCTTCCTGATTATTATAGTAGTCTCAAGACTTTGTGGGATCAGTTACTGCAGCATTGACCTTTCACTACTGATGTGACCAAGCAGAAACAACATTGGGAGGAGTTTATGATGGCTTCTTTACTTTCTGGCTTAGATCCTGAGTTGCGAGGGTTCAAAGATCAGATTCTTGCCAGTGACACTCTACCTTCGGCTGCTAATGCCTATTCTAGGCTGTTACGCTCTTCATTGGGACAAGCACAGTCCACTTCTGGGTCCTCTTCTTTATCATCTTCTGCATTGGTTTCTAGTAGTGGTGCTCTTGGGTCTACTCGCGGGGGTTTTCATAGTTCTTCTAGTTCCCGGAGCTCTTCTTATGGTTCACGGGGCTCTCGTGGAGGTGGTTCTCGTGGTGGTGGTTCTCGTGGTGGTTTCCGTGGTGGAAGTAGTAGTGGACCTGGATCTCGTTCCCGTGGAGATCGCAAGTGTACTCATTGTGGTTCCCAAGGTCATACTGAACCTTGGTGTTGGCAAAAGCATGGCAGACCTGATCATGTCCATCAGATTATGGATGTCCCATCCTCACAGCCTTCCTTGTTGTCCATTGGCGCAGATGCATCTCCTGTTACTTCGCATGAGACACTCACTACTCAAATTAGTGAGCTTACTGCCCTTGTCCAGTCTCTCCGACCTAGTCTACCTTCATCCTCTACTGCTACCATGGCTAGTTCAGGTAATATTGCATGTGTGGCTAAGTCCTCTCAGCCTTGGCTCCTAGACTCTGGTGCTAGTTCTCATGTCTCTGGTAATTCCTCTTTTTTTGATACTCTTAGACCTGTTGATCATACCATTATACTTGCTGATGGATCTTCTCGGCCTGTCTGTGGTCAAGGTCCGCTTCATCCCACTCCATCCATGTCCCTACCTTCTGGTCTTTATGTTCCTAAATTTCCATTTAATTTGCTTTCTGTTAGCCAATTGACTCAAGCTCTCCATTGTTCGATAACCTTTTCTCCTACTTCATGTGTTTTGCAGGACCTCCAGACCAAGAGGATGATTGGTTCGGGGCATGAGAAGGATGGCTTATACTTTTTGGATGCTGCGACTTCTCCTCCTCCATCTGCTGTATTGAGTGCTAGTGTATCTCCTCTTCAGTGGCATTTTCGCTTGGGTCATCCCTCCTTGGCCAAGCTCAAGTTAGCTGTTCCGGGTTTGAGTCATGTTTCTCAGATTGAGTGTGAAGCCTGTCAATTTGGGAAGCATCATCGTAGTTCTTTTCCTCGTCGTAGTGTTAGTCGTGTGTCTGAGTCCTTTGCTCTTGTCCATACAGATATTTGGGGTCCTGCTAGAACTCCCACTGTTAATGGGTTCTTTTATTTTGTTATTTTTGTTATTATGTTGTTCCCGGCCAAGAGCATCTTGTTTGTCGATTGAAGAAGGCCTTGTATGGTCTTAAGCAGTCCCCTCGTGCCTGGTTTGATCGCTTCAGTGCTGTTGTGCTTGCCTATGGCTTTCACCGTTCCCCTTTTGATCACTCTGTTTTTGTTCGCCACTCGTCTGCTGGGAGTATTGTTCTTATTGTCTATGTGGATGACATCATCATTTCAGGGAGTGACTCCAATGGTATTGCTGATTTGAAGCAGTATTTGGGACAACAATTTCACACCACAGACTTGGGCCATCTTCGGTATTTTCTTAGGATTGAAGTTGCCCGTTCTTCTCAGGGCTTGTTTCTTTCTCAACGGAAGTATGTTCTTGATCTTCTTACTGAGACTGGTCTCTTAGGCACTCGCCCCAGTGATACTCCCATGGATTCTAGTGTCAAGCTTGATGGTGACACTGGCAACTTCTTTCCTGATATTGGTCGTTATCGTCGGTTGGTTGGCAAGTTAATCTATCTCACTGTCACTCGTCCAGATATTACCTATGCTGTGGGTGTGGTCAGTCAGTTTATGCATGCTCCCCGCCAACCCCATTTTGTGGCTGTGTGTCGTATCTTGCAATACTTAAAGCGTGCTCCCGGTCGGGGGTTGCTCTATCGCCCCTCTTCCTCTTTGTCTGTCACTGGCTTCAGTGATGCTGATTGGGCTGGTAATACGACTGATCGCCGTTCCACCTCAGGCTATTGTACTTTTGTTGGTGGTAATCTTGTCACTTGGCGTAGCAAAAAACAGACTGTCGTTGCTCGTTCTAGTGCCGAGGCTGAATATCGCGCCATGGCTCATACTGCTTCTGAGATGCTCTGGGTTCAGTCTCTTCTCCACGATTTTGGCTTTTCTGTTTCCACTCCTATGCGCATGTTTTGTGACAATCAGGCTGCTATCTTCATTGCCAATAACCCTGTGTTTCATGAACGCACCAAACATATCGAAGTTGATTGCCATTTTATTCGTGATCTCTTACTCCGCAAGCAACTGGTGACTCCTTATGTTCGTTCTGAGGATCAATTGGGTGATATTCTCACCAAACCTTTGGCTCGGCCTTCATTTCTTCGTTTGTCTGCCAAGCTGGGCATGTTCGATCTCTATGCTCCAGCTTGAGGGGGAGTGTTAGAATAGTTGAATAGTTTGAATAGTTCTTTTAGTTATTTTTGTTCTCTTGTTTATATTTACTTAAGTTGGGGGTATGATGGTCATATTGCTACTTTAGGTTTTTTATATATATTGGAGTGATGTAAAGTTGGTGAATTGATTATGATTTAATATATACAAAGGTTCTCTCTTCTTCTTCTTCCTTCTAACCTTCAACCCTAATTACTCCATTTTACATTCTCACTGTATTCTTATTTATTCCTTTTTTAGTTCCTCAGAATTATGCTTGTAATTGCTCAATTGTCAATATAAAAGGGAATGAAGTCTAACTTATTTTCTAACTCTTTCTCTTCTCTAAAACTTTATGGTATCAGAGCCTAAACCCTAGTCCATACCTTCTTCCTGTCTCCCAACAATTCTAGTTTCCCCAGGAGCCCAGTCGGCCATAATAGCCTCTCACCTAGGCCATCGTCTGTCATCCTACAGTCCATCCAGGCCATCGTCAATCTCCTAAGGGGTTTGTCGGCACTCTAGGGCCTCTCCCAGGCCATCGTCAGTCCACTAGGGGGTTTGTCGGCAGCTTCTCTGGCACCCTAGGGCTTGTTGACAGCCCCTCTGGCTTCATTGGCTTCTGTCGGCATCTCCTAGGCTGCCGTCGACTCTCTCTCTCATAGTGTTCTCTCTCTCTCTCTCTCTCTCTCTCTCTCTTCTTATAATGATTCGTTAGTTATATTAAAAAAAACATAAAAACAAAAAAACAAAGTATGATATTGTAAAAAAACAACAAATTAATTTTTTTTTTTATAAGTTTCTAGTTACTCTTGTACTTGTTCCTCTGCTCTCATTTTCCGGGTTTATGATTGGCATTGTGGTTGAGGAATAGTTAGTAGCGTCCCTATGGTAGATTTGACTAGTGAATCTACTACTTTTTTGCCCTCTCAGGGCGAGAGTTCTGTCATCCCTTCTACTATGACTGATACCCTCCACACTGGCCTTAGAACCACCACCTCTCTATTCAATAGTCAGAATTACCTCGCGTGGTCGCAGAGTCTAACTATTTTCTTGAAGAGCAAGGGAAAGATGGGATATGTTGATGGGTGGGTTCAGGCACCCAGTATCATCGACCCTCATTATGACTAGTAGAAGACCACCAATTCTCTGATTATGGGTTGGTTGATTCATTCTATGGTTTTGGAGATTGGAGAAGGCTACTTGTCTATGGACACTACCTAGGATATTTGGGAGGCCATAGCCACTACTTATTCCAGGAAGGGGAACTTCTCACAGGCTTTCGAGTTGTGTCAATCCATTGAAAGGTCGGTACAAAATGAGTAGACTATCCTCCAGTATTTTATCTTCCTTAGCAATGGGTAGAAGCGGCTTGATCACTTTCAGGATTATAAGCTTGTTTGTTCCACTAATTCTGCTAGTTACCGGAAGTTTGTAGCGCAAGAACGCGTTTTCAAGTTCTTGGAAGGCCTAAATGTGGAGTATGATTCAGTTCGGAGTAGAGTCCTTGGCATGGATGTGTTTCTTTCTTTCTAGGAAGCCTTTGCTTTTGTGCAGAATGAGGAGAGTCGCCATTCTGCGATGCTTTCTTCTGCTACTACTGATCGCTCGGCCTTGGTTTTTGCACCCTCTCGCGATAGCGACTGTGTGACTCGTGGTTCTTGGCTTTCCTCTGAGAGGGATAACCTTTACTGTGACTACTGTCGTCGACCTCACCACACACGAGAGACTTGTTGGAAGTTGTATGGAACTCTCTGTCGTGGCCGAGGCGACCGTCCTGGTACTTGAGGGAGTTGGTATGGTACTAGAGGCCGCGGGGCCAATGCACGAGCCCATCTTTCAGACACTGTTGTGCCACCATCTTCATCTCCTGTTGTCTCCTCCGCTGTTGATGTTTTTGGGTTATTTGCCTCGGATTTTGAGATTGCTCTTCGCCACTTGCTAGACCGTCGAGCCTTCACTTCTGTTACAGGTGCAGCCTCTTATTTCTTTGCCAATTCAGGTAACTTGGCTTCCTCCCTATGTGCATTGCTATCTCATACGACTATACCATCGATTATTGATTCCGATGCTTCCGACCACATGTCTGGCTCCTCTAATTTATTTTTAGAGTATAACCCCTCCTCAGGTCAAGAAAAAGTGCGTATTGCAGATGGTACCATTTCGTCTGTGTTAGGGAAAGGTTTAATTCATGCCACTTCTTCTCTTCCTTTGTCTTCTGTCCTCCATGTTTCCAATTTCAGTGTTAATCTTTTATCTTTGATTCGTATTACCCGTGACTTAAATTGTAGCGTGACTTTTTTTCCTGATCATTGTCTTTTTCAGGACCTTATCACAAGAAAGAGGATTGGTAGTGGTAGAGAGGAACATGGGCTTTACATTCTGGATCAGACCGACAAGTTGGCTCATTTATCTATTCAGTTACCATCCACCAAGGAAGACATTTGGCTATAGCACCGTCGCTTAAGATATTCCTCTTTTTTATTACTTAAGCATTTATTTCCCTCTGTTTTTGAGAAAAATAATGTGTCAGATTTTCAATGTGAGTCATGTTAACTTGGAAAATAACACAGAGCCTCTTTTGTTCTTTCTATTAATAAAAGTTTAGTTCCTTTTTCTTTGATTCATTCTGATATATGGGGTCCATCCCGTTTTGTGTCTTCAACCGGTTATAAATGGTGTATTACCTTTATTGATGATTGTTCTAGGGCCACTTGAGTCTATTTGATGAAAGATAAAAGTGAGGTTTTTTCTGTGTTTCAAAACTTCCATAAAATGGTTTGTACTTAGTTTGGGGCGGTTGTTAAAATTCTATGTTCTCATAATGAGGGGGAATATATTGACTCTAGTCTTGCCACTTTCTTCGCCACACATGGCATTCTTCACTAGACTTCATGTACTAATACCCCTCAACAAAATGGTGTTGCAGAATGCAAAAATTGCCATCTCTTTGATATCGCCCGTTGTTTATCCTTTGAGATGCGGGTTCCTCGATCCTATTGGGGGAAAGCGGTTCTCACTGCCGCTTATTTGATTAATTGTCTTCCTACCCAAGTCCTTCAAAAACAAATACCTCTTCAAGTTTTGTTCAGGTCTACCTCTTTCGGGTTCTCCATTTCTCCTAAAAACTTTGGCTGTGTTTGCTTTGTCCATCATCATTCTCCCACTCGTGATAAATTGAATCCTAGGTCACTTAAGTGTGTTTTCTTGGGTTATTTTGCCACCCAAAATGGTTATAAGTGTTATCACCCTCCCACTCGCAAATGGTTTGTTTCCATGGATGTCACGTTCTTTCAGTCTCAGCCTTACTTTCCAATATCCTAGTCATCTCTTTTGGGAGCACCTTGGTGTGAAGGGATTCCTGTTCCACCTATTTCTCTTCCGCCAATGGTTGCACAGATAGAGGATAATGAGCTAGCAGTTGTTGAGGACAAGGAAGTAGGCAAAGTTTATAGCCAGGACAAGGACAAAAAGCAAGTCACCTGGATGCAAGAATCTACTCTCCCTCCACTACTGCCAACTTCTTCTCTGGATGAGTGTCCAGAGTCAACCTCATCTCCTACGAGTCCAGGTAATTCTAATTCTATTATTCCTATTCTCGATGTTTCAGATCTTGATATTCCCATTGCTAATAGGAAGGGAGTTAGGTCATGTACTCAGCATCCTATTACTAATCATGTTTCTTATTCTAATATGTCTTCCTCATATAAAGCCTTTCTGTCTAAAGTGTCTTCTGTAAGTCTACCTATCACTTTTCAGGATGCTCCCTCTATTCCTGAATGGAAACATGCCACGATGGAAGAGATGAGAGCTCTCAGCAAGAATGACACTTGGGAGTTAGTGGAGTTACCTAGAGAAAAAAATCCAGTTGGGTGTAAGTGGGGTGTACACGGTAAAACACAAAGTAGATGATTCCATAGAACGGTATAAAGCAAGATTGGTTACTAAGGACTTCATTCAGACTTATGGGGTAGATTACCAGGAGACATTTGCACCGGTTGCTAAGATGAACTCTGTGAGAATCTTACTTTCTCTTGTTATAAATTTGGATTGGCCACTTCATCAGTTTGATGTGAAGAATGCCTTCCTTCATGGAGACCTAGCAGAAGAGGTCTATATGGATATTCTTTCTGGTTTTACGGATGCTAAGTCCAAAGGTAAAGTATGCAGGCTCCGAAAGTCGCTTTACGGACTAAAGCAGTCCTCTAGGGCTTGGTGTAAAAGGTTTGCTCAAGCTATGTTAAAATATGGGTTCAAGCAGAGTCAAGCTGATCATACTTTGTTTATAAAACACTCCTCACATGATAAAACCACAGCTCTCATTGTTTATGTTGATGATATTGTTTTGACAAGGGATGACATTGAGGAGATCCTTCGGTTGAAGGAATACTTAGCCAAGGAGTTTGAAATCAAAAACTTGGGTCGTTTGAAGTACTTCTTGGGTATTGAAGTAGCTAGGAGCAAGGATGGCATCTTTATATGCCAAAGAAAGTATGTGCTTGACTTGATAAAGGAAATTGGACTGCGTGGAGGGAGACCATATAATACGCCTCTAGAACTAGGCCAGAAACTTAGTGAGGATCAAGAGGGAGAACCAGTGGACAGGGGGAGATACCAGAGACTACTGGGCAAGCTCATATACTTATCCCACTCACGTCCAGACATTGCCATTGTCGTGAGCATGGTGAGCCAGTTTATGCATGCTCTTAAAACTTCCCACTTAGATGTAGTTATGAGAATCCCGAGATACCTGAAGCCTTCTCCTGGAAAGGGTCTCTACTTCTCAAAACATGGCCATCTCAGTGTGGAAGCATTTACTGATGCAGATTCGGCAGGATCAGTCATTGATAGATGTTCAACTTCTGGATACTACACATTTGTTGGTGGCAACCTAGTCACATGGCGAAGTAAGAAACTAAATGTGGTTGCTCGATTTAGTTCTGAGGCAGAATTTAGGGCTATGGCTCAGGGGGTATATGAGGTACTATAGATTAAATTATTGTTGGGAGACTTGGGAATTCATCAAACTGACTCCATGCAACTATATTGTGACAACAAGGCCGCAATCAATATAGCTCATAATCCAGTTCATCATGATAGAACTAAAGCATGTGGAGATTGATAGGCACTTCATCAAGGAAAAACTCACTAGTGGCACCATATGTATTCCATTTGTGAAGACTGGGGATCAAGTAGCTAATGTTCTTACAAAGGGACTAGGGAGCAAATCTTTTCATGGCATTCTCAACAAGCTGGGCATGAGAGATATCTTCACACCAGCTTGAAGGGGAGTGTTAGAATAGGAAATAATTGATTGTATTCTTATTTATTCCTTTTTTGGTTCCTCAGAATAATGCTTATAATTGCTCAATTATCAATATAAAAAGAATGTAGTCTAACTTATTCCCTAACTCTTTCTCTTCTCTAAAACTTCAATTTTCTAACATATTTTGTATTTTTATTTAATGAGAACCACTGATGAACAATCTTTTTTTTCTGTTCTAGTCCAAATTCAAAGATCATAATGTTGCCAACAAGAATACCAAAGCAGGGGAACTAAACGAGAAAAATCCCGCAGCTGCAATAGAACAGGTAACGTCTACTATCATATTTTTCATTATATATATTTTGGTTCCTCAAGTGCTGCAATTTTTCAATCATATGCTCAACCCATTTCACTTTCCCACCTCTACAGTTGCTTTTTTGCTGGTTTATTTGTACTACATTTACTTCCACTACCTTTCTAAGGTTTCTTATTTTGTATTCATCATGGTTGTTAGAATCATGTGATTCACGATTCGATTCATATGATTCGATACAAGTTTCAACCAAAATGATTTGAATTGTGGTGTTGAAGAGTGAATCATACAATTCAATTTTCAATTCACTACGATTCGCTACGGTTCACTGCGATTCAGATCTGTTTTTTGGTTTTGTTTGCATAATGCATGAAACAATGACGTTTTAAGGAAAGCAAGATCAGCAGGAATACTTGGTAATCAACCTCTTCTAATTACTTATTGCAGGTTAACTGTGTAAAGCCAAATCTTAGTCAAACTGAAAAGAAAACAGTTGCAGCTAGCGACATCATAGAAAAGATGGTGACACAAGACGTAAGAGACAACAAAGTCGTGGAGTTACCTGCAATGGCAGCTGGTGGTGGAGAGAACAAAGTCACGGGGGTACCTGCTTCAGAGAATGTTCAGAGAGAGTGGACCTGTGCTGCATGTCAAGTGACAACCATGTGCGAGAAAAACTTTCAGTCTCATCTTCAAGGGAGAAAACACAAGGCGAAGTTTGCAACAGAGGAAAAAGAAATCCAGGTAAAGTTTCTTAATGCTGCTCCTAAAATCCATGATTTTTATCTGTTTCTGTTGTGAAATTTCAGTGGGTTGCTACTATTAGTCTCGCTTAGATTGAGGGGAGAGACCCACTCCTCCATTGGGGTTAGAATTTGGAAAGAGGAAAAATTCATTGTCATTTTTAGGGAAAATTACACTGACCTCCCCTGAGGTTTGGAGAAAATACAACAAGCCAAATGGTTTTGGCATAATTACAATGGCCTCCCTTTAAATGGACCAAAACTAATACAAATGGTATGAAAAGACAAAGATAAACAAGGAAAAATACACATTTCAGCGTAAAAAGATGACTATATTTTTTCATTCATATGACTAACGAAATATTAATGAAAATGGGGTTGTGTTGTGTGAATTAAAACCTTAAGGAAACGTATGCCGAAACTTTGGGACTTGCTTTATTTTATCCAAACCTCATGTAATTTACCCTTGTTTTTATGCATCAAATTCTGCTTAGATAGAGGACACAGGCAAACTCCATCGGTGGGTTAAAATTTGGAAACCGGGAACATTCACTGTTACATTTACATTTGAAGTGTTGTCTCATCTCATCCTTTCTTAAGTGGAAATCCATGTGGGAGTGAATATAAGCCTTGTGGGCAGCACTATATAATAGACTAACGAGCTTGCAGTAGATGTTTTTTTTTAATCTTTTTAATGTCTTACCCTCATTTGAAATTGGTTATAAACAATGTTCAGTGAACTCTTCACTCTTCTATTCCCCAAGTGTACCTATATGGGATATGAGTTCGACCTCAATGTCTAAATTTTCTTTGAACCATCTTTTTTGTTAGACAATCAAAGAGGCTAATGTTGCCAAGGAGGATGCTAAAGTAGTGGAATCAAAGGAGAAAATTCCGTCAGATTCAACACAATGGGTAAGATTTCCTATGTTATTTTCTGTCTTATTTTGTATTTTTGTTTAAAGAGAACCACTGATGAACAATCTTTTTTTCTATTCTAGTCCAAATTGAAAGACCCTAATGTTGCCAACAAGAATACCAAAGCAGTGGAACTAAGCGACAAAAATCCCGCAGCTGCAATAGAACAGGTAACGCCTCCTATCATATTTTTCATTATATATATTTTGGTTCCTCAAGTGCTGCAATTTTTCATTCATATGTTCAACCCATTTCACTTTCCCACCTCTACAGTTGCTTTTTTGCTGGTTTATTTGTACTATATTAACTTCCACTACCTTTCTAAGGTTTCTTATTTTGTATTCATCATGGTTGTTAGAATCATGTGAATCACGATTCGATTCATATGATTTGATACAAGTTTCAACCAAAATGATTTGAATTGTGGTGTTGAAGAGTGAATCATACGATTCAATTTTCAATTCACTACGATTCGCTACAGTTCACTGCAATTCAGTTCTGTTTTTTGGTTTTGTTTCATACTGCATGAAACGATGACGTTTAAGGAAAGCTAGATCAGCAGGAATACTTGGTAATCAACCTCTTCTAATTACTTATTGCAGGTTAACTGTGTAGAGCCAAATCTTGTTCAAACTGAAAAGAAAACTGTTGCAGCTAGCGAAATCATAGAAAAGACGGTGACACAAGATGTAAGAGAGAACAAAGTCGTGGAGATACCTGCAGCGGCGGCTGGTGGTGGAGAGTACAAAGTGACGGAGTTACCAGCTTCAGAGAATGTTCAGAGAGAGTGGACCTGTGCTGCATGTCAAGTGACAACCATGTGTGAGAAAAACTTTCAGTCTCATCTTCAAGGGAGAAAACACAAGGTGAAGTTTGCAGCAGAGGAAAAAGAAATCCAGGTAAAGTTTCTTAATGCTGCTCCTAAAATCCATGAGTTTTATCTTTTTCTGTTATGAAATATCAGTGGGTTGCTACCGTTAGTCTTGCTTAGATTGAGGGGAGAGACCCACTCCTCCATTGGGGTTAGAATTTGGAAAGAGGAAAAATTCATTGTCAGTTTTAGGAAAAATTACACTGACCTCCCCTGAGGTTTGGAGAAAATACAAGAAGCACCACAATTTTGGCATAATTACACTGGCCTCCTTTTGATTAAGACTAAATGGACCAAAACGAATACAGATGGTATGAAAAGGCAAAGATAAACAAGGAAAAATACACATTTCAGTGTAAAAAGATGACTACATTTTTTCATCCATATGACTAATGAAATATTAATGAAAATGGGGTTAAGTGTTGTGTGAATTAAAACCTTAAGGAAACGTATACCAAAACTGTGGGACTTGCTTTATTTTATCCAAACCTCATGTAATTTACCCTCGTTTTTATGCATCAAAATTCTACTTAGATAGAGGACATCGGCAAACTCCTTCGGTGGGTTAAAATTTGGAAACCAGGAACATTCACTATTACATTTACATTTGAAGTGTTGTCTCATCTCATCCTTTCTTAAGTGGAAATTCATGTGGGAGTGAATACAATCCTTGTGGGCAGCAACATATAATAGACTAACGAGCTCGCAGTAGAAGTTTTTTTTGTCTTTTTAATGTCTTACCCTCATTTGAAATTAGTTATAAACAATGTTCCATGAACTCTTCACTCTTCTATTCCCCAAGTGTACCTATATGGGATATATGTTCGACCTCAATGTCTAAATTATCTATGAACCATCTTTTTTGTTAGACAATCAAGGAGGCTAATGTTGCCAAGGAGGATGCTAATGCGGTGGAATCAAAAGAGAAAATTCCGTCAGATTCAACACAATGGGTAAGATTTCCTATGTTATTTTCTTTCATAGTTTGTATTTTTATTTAAAGAGAACCACTGATGAACAATCTTTTTTTTTTCTTTCTATTCTAGTCCAAATTGCAAGACCCTAATGTTGCCAACAAGAATACCAAAGCACTGGAACTAAGCGACAAAAATCCCGCAGCTGCAATAGAACAGGTCTCCTATCATATTTTTCATTATATATAATTTGGTTCCGCAAGTGTTGCAATTTTTCATTCATATGTTCAACCCATTTCACTTTCCCACCTCTACAGTTTCTTTTTTGCTGGTTTATTTGTAATATATTAACTTCCACTACCTTTCTAAGGTTTCTTATTTTGTTTTCATCATGGTTGTTAGAATCATGTGATTCACGATTCAATTCATATGATTCGATACAAGTGTCAACCAAAATGATTTGAATTGTGGTGTTGAAGAGTGAATCATACGATTCGATTTTCGATTCACTACGGTTCACGGCGATTCAGTTCTGTTTTTTGGTTTTGTTTGCATAATGCATGAAACGATGACGTTTTAAGGAAAGCTAGATCAGCAGGAATAATTGGTAATCAACCTCCTCTAATTACTTATTGCAGGTTACTCAAACTGAAAAGAAAACAGTTGCAGCTAGCAACATCATAGAGAAGACGGTGACGCAAGATGTAAGAGAGAACAAAGTCGTGGAGGTACCTGCTGCGGCAGCTGGTGGTGGAGAGAACAAAGTCATGGAGATACCTGCTTCAGAGAATGTTCAGAGAGAGTGGACCTGTGCTGCATGTCAAGTGACAACCATGTGCGAGAAAAACTTTCAGTCTCATCTTCAAGGGAGAAAACACAAGGCGAAGTTTGCAGCAGAGGAAAAAGAAATTCGGGTAAAGCTTCTTAATGCTGCTTCTAAAATCCATGAGTTTTATCTTTTTCTGTTGTGAAATATCAGTGGGTTGCTACCGTTAGTCTTGCTTGGATTAAGGGGAGAGACCCACTCCTCCATTGGGGTTAGAATTTGGAAAGAGGAAAAATTCATTGTCATTTTTAGGGAAAATGACAATGACCTCCCTTGAGGTTTGGAGAAAATACAAGCAGCCCACAGTTTTGGCATAATTACACTGGCCTCCTTTTGATTAAGACTAAATGGATCAAAACTAATACAGATGGTATGAAAAGGCAAAGATAAACAAGGAAAAATACACATTTTAGTGTAAAAAGATGACTACATTTTTCGTCCATATGACTCACAAAATTTTAATGAAAATGGAGTTATGTGTTGTGTGAATTAAAACCTTAAGGAAACGTATACCAAAACTGTGGGACTTGCTTTATTTTATCCAAACCTCATGTAATTTACCCTTGTTTTTATGCATCAAATTCTACTTAGATAGAGGACACCGGCAAACTCCTTCGGTGGGTTAAAATTTGGAAACCGGGAACTTTCACTGTTACATTTACATTTGAAGTGTTGTCTCATCTCATCCTTTCTTAAGTGGAAATCCATGTGGGAGTGAGTACAATCCTTGTGGGCAGCACTATATATTAGACTAACGAGCTCGCAGTAGAAGTTTTTTTTGTCTTTTTAATGTCTTACCCTCATTTGAAATTGGTTATAAACAATGTTTCATGAACTCTTCACTCTTCTATTCCCCAAGTGTACTATATGGGATATATGTTCAACCTCAATGTCTAAATTATCTATGAACCATCTTTTTTGTTAGACAATCAAAGAGGCTAATGTTGCCAGGGAGGATGCTAATGCGGTGGAATCAAAGGAGAAAATTCCGTCAGATTCAACACAATGGGTAAGATTTCCTATGTGATTTTCTTTCATATTTTGTATTTTTATTTAAAGAGAACCACTGATGAACAATCTCTCTTTTTTTTTTTTTTCTATTCTAGTCCAAATTGAAAGACCCTAATGTTGCCAACAAGAATACCAAAGCAGGGGAACTAAACGAGAAAAATCCTGCAGCTGCAATAGAACAAGTAACGTCGCCTATCGTATTTTTCATTATATTTTGGTTCCTCAAGTGCTGCAAATTTACATTCAATTTTTCATTCATATGTTCAACCCATTTACAGTTGCTTTTTGCTGGTTTAGTTTGTACTATGTTAACTTCCACTACCTTTCTAAGGTTTCTTATGTTGTATTCATTGTGGTTGTTAGAATCGTGTGATTCGGGATTCAATTCATATGATTCAATGCGAGTTTGAACCAAAATGATTCGAATTGTGTTGTTGAAGAGTGAATCATATGATTCAATTTTCAATTTGCTATTGTTCACTGCGATTCAGTTCTGTTTTTTAGTTTTGTTTGCATAATGCATGAAACGATGTTGTTTTAAGGAAAGCAAGATCAGCAGGAATACTTGGTAATCAACCTCTGCTTATTACTTATTGCAGGTTAACAGTGTCGACCCAAATCTTATTCAAACTGAAAAGAAAACATTTGCAGCTAGCGAAATCATAGAAAAGTCGGTGACACAAGACGTAAGACAGAACAAAGTCATGACGGTACCTGCAGCGGCAGCTGGTGTTGGAGAGAACAAAGTCACGGAGATACCTGCTCTGGAGAATGTTCAGAGAGAGTGGACCTATGCTGCATGTCAGGTGACAACCATGTGCAAGAAAAACTTTCAGTCTCATCTTGAAGGGAGAAAACACAATGCCGAGTTTGCAGCAGAGGAAAAAGAAATCCAAGTAAAGTTTCTTAATGCTGCTCCCAAAATCCATGAGTTTTGTCTGTTTCTGTTGTGAAATTTCAGTGGGTTGCTACTGTTAGTGATGTAGGATGAGTATGGATTAGTTTTCTATAAGTAGTGAGCCCGAGTTAAGTATACTGGCTGTAGCAACAATAGACTTATAGGGTTGGATTTGGTGGGAGTTTGTGGCTGCAAAAGTTTTTGAAAAAATAAGAGTTTAAGGGTTTGTAAAAGGGTAGGGTTTTGGGAATGAAAACACAAGTGTTTAGGGCTGTTGGGTGGTTGTTCTAAGCACCGTGAACAGTGATGTGAATAGTAAACTTGCTAGATAGAAGAAGAAGAAGAAGAAGAAGAAGAAGAAGAAGAGAGAGAGAGAGAGAGAGAGAGAGAGAGAGAGAGAGAGAGAGAGAGAGAGAGGTGCTTCACACTCACAAGGGATAGGCCAATCACACAAACACAATATCAAATTTTCATAATATTAACTCTTTTTTTCAATCATTGAGATTATACATATATTTATGAACTAAAGACTCTCCTAATTCTATAAGAACTATGACTCAAATTTAGAAACTAAAAATACTTAGCAATTAATATTCTAGACTAACTATGACTTCCAATTCTACTTCAATTATAGTAGGAAACTTTAATGACTTATAATTTTACTTCAATATCAAAATAGGAAACCTGGACATTTGACCACTAAGATTATTTTACACATAATAAAACTCATATATAATAATCTATTTAATGACTTGACCGAAAATAAAACGCATGGGCGACCTCTGCAACCCATGTCCTACATACCATTGTACCCTTAATTACTAAAACCTACTCTAATAACATGAAGACTCAAAATAATTGATGCCATAAATGTGTTTCATGTGAAATTTCATATTTGCTTTTTTTCTTCTTTCGATGATCTTTATCAGTTAGTCTTGCTTAGATTGAGGGGAGAGACCCACTCCTCCATTGGGGTTAGAATTTGGAAAGAGAGAAAATTCGTTGTCATTTTTAGGGTAAATTACACTGACCTCCCTGAGGTTTGGAGAAAATACAATAAGCCCCACTGAATAGTTTTGGCGTAATTACATTGGTCTCCCTTTTATTAAGACTAAATGGACCAAAAAAACTAATATAAGATGATGTGGAAAGACAAAGATAAACAAGGAAAAATACACATTTCAGTGTAAAAAGATAATATTTTTTCATCCATATGATTAATGAAATATTACTGAAAATGGGGTTAAGTGTTGTATGAATTAAAACCTTAAGAAAACTCAATGTAATTATACCAAAATTGTGGGACTTGCTGTATTTAATCCAAACCTCGTGTAATTTACCTTTGTTTTTATGCATCAAATTCTACTTACATAGAGGTCACAGGCAAACTCCTTCACTGAGTTAAAATTTGGTAACCGAAAAATCCATGTGGGTGTGATTTTAATTTTTGTGGGCAGCACTATATAATATACTAATGAGCTCGCACTAGAAAGTCTTTTATCTTTTTAGGCTTCATTTGTTTAGACGTAAAATATTTTACACACAAAAAATATTTTTCTTGTAAATTGATTTTACACATAATTTTTTTTTTTTTTTTTTTTTTTTTTTTTTTTTTTTTTTTTTTTTTCCAGGCGTTTGCTTGACACTTGAAACAAAAACATTTTATTTCCTAAAAGGAGAAGTTTTGATTTAATAAAGTGTCATTTATGACTTTTTAGTGAGCTAAGATATTTATTTGAAAAAGGCTAATTGTGTTGAAAAGGTAGTGATTGAGAGTTAACTTTGTAAAAATTGACTTACGGAATTTTTAAAGGTAAGTCATTTTTGGAAAAATGGTGCAAAGATATTTTCCTTAAAAAATATTTTACTTGCTTTTTGTTCAACCAAACAACGGAAAATGAGTAAAATATTTTTGATAAAAACATTTTACGTCAAAACAAACGGAGCCTTAGGCGTTGTTTGATTTGCTTTTGAGAAACAAATTTTGAAGAAAATTTTCTAAAATTTTATTTGGTTTAGTGATTTTGGAAAAAAATTTCCAAAATCACTTTCTATCTCCTACACATCAATCAATCAATTTTTCTCTCTTCTCTCTTCTTCTCAATCACTTTTTCTCTCACACACATTTACTCAACTACAACAAAATATTAAATCATCTCAAACTCACGCACTCCAAAACTCTTTCCAAAATATACAACCAAACAAACTAAAAAAATTTCTAAACTCTTTCTCCAAAATTTTTTTGAAAATTTATCTCCCAAAACCAAACTAAACACATCCTTAGTTTCTTACCCCATTTGAAATTGGTTATAAACAATGTTATATGAACTCTTCACTCTTCTATTCCCCAAGTGTACCCATATGGGATATAACTTCAACCTCCATGTCCAAATTGGTTATGACTTTAATTATCTAATTTTTAACAAGGAAAATCACAAGAATGATGTGGCAATGCCATTTTTGTAAATAAAAGTTTTTATGGGTATTTTGTTTTAAAGTTCAAGGTCCACATTGAGCCACATTATTCTGTAAGAAAATTCTATATGAATTTTCTGTTTGTATATCATTACTTCTTTACCATTGTCCGAGGAAAAAGCAGCTAACATTTGATAGTAAAGCAAATTTTATAGTCTCTTTCATTTGTAGGAGGATAGAAATCCTTCTTCCCCCTACCGCAAATCCCATTTAAGTTAAATTAACATTTTAAATAATATCATCTTACGTGAGGATATTATACTATATACAATGTATTTAAAAGTTTAGGACATAATCAGTGTACTCATATTCATCTTTTGGATACACATCTCAAAAATCTAAGACTAAGGATTAGGAGGTTAGTCATTTGGACTCATACCCGGCCTTGATACTCATACCCCATTTGCGATTTGGCAACAATGTCATAACTATATAAGGAAAGCAAGATAAGCGAGCATACATGTTAGTCAACTTCTGCTAACTACTTATTGCAGGTTAAGTGTGTAGAAGAGCCAAATCTTGTTCAAACTGAGAAGAAAACGGTTGCAGCTAGGGAAACTAAAGAGCAGGATAAGTGTGTAGAAGATCCAAATCTTGCTCAAACTGAGAAGAAAACAGTTGCATCTATTGAAATTAAAGGAAAGACAGTGACAGCAGCTGTAAGAGAGAACATAGTCGTGGACGTACCTGCTGCAACATCTGGTGGCGGGGAGAACAAAGATGTGGAGAGACCTGCTTTGGAGAACGTTCAGAAAGAGTGGACCTGTGCCATATGTCAGGTGACAACCACGTGTGAGGCAAGCTTGATGTCTCATCTTAATGGGAGAAAACACAGGGATATGTGTGCAGAGCTGCAAGCAAGCAAGCAAGCAAACAAAGACAAGGGCTGCTCATCTTCGACGGCCAATCAGGAGCAGCCAAAAAAGCCCAATAACCAGAATAAAAGTAAGAAACAAGAGGACAAGGTGCAAGCGAACCGGACTAGTGAGCAATACAAACAGAAAGAAGTAAACAACACTACTGGTTATGGGGTGAATAATAATTCTCAATTATGGTGCATCATCTGTAATGTCAAGTGCCTTAGTGAGGTTGATGTGGCCTCTCATCTTAAAGGGAAGAGGCACTTGTCCCAGGTTCAAAAGATGTTGGATTCTTTAGGTGGAGGGCATTAATAGGATTATGGAGGTAGTTTAGTATATCATTTCTGCCTGATTTTTTTTTTTTTCGTGTGTGTTTTATGGTTTGGTAGGGATTGTACTGAACTTGTAATGGTCTGGTGAACAAAGCATAGAATTTTTACCAGACTTCCCCAAGACATAGCATTGTTATATATATATTTTTCCTTCTCCTAAATTGTTTGATTTGTTTGGCGGTGCTTTCTAATTTCCTTTGTGCATGTTAGGCTTCCATTCTGGCCTTACATGAAGCTAATGGCCATTTGTTGGTTAGGCCTACCCCATTTTAATGGTGCTTGCTATGTTTATGAGTGTCTTATTCGTCTTATTGGTCCGTGTTTATCTGCGAATCCGCAAGGAGTTATCAAACAGTTTGTCAAGCACAACGAGGACATACCTCTCAATGCAGAAAACTTTCTAGCCATGGCAGAGATGTATGTTAAAGAGAACGGACCTGAAGCTTTGGAGAAACTCATTGACAGAAAGGTATGCCATACTCAGTAAGCCTGTCAACAATAGATAAGATGTCTAATGAGGAGTGTTTGAATAATTGGATAATTTTCATAGAAAGCTAAATATTTGGTAACAGAGTCTACATTTTCATTAGGCTTTGAGTCAGCAAAGTTCATGTTTATAATGTCATATGATAGGATCGTTATGTGCAAATGCTGATAAACATGCATACATAATTGTCAAAAACTCGGATCTTTTCAATTTGGGTACACACGGAATATGCATGACAAACTATGTTCTCTCTCTCTCTCTATATATGCTGTTGATTACCCTTTTGCCTTCGCGTCAGTCCAATCATACAATGCCAAATCCATGAGTAGCAACAAATACAGTAGCAAAAGAAAAGGTTGAGACAAAAGAAATTGTTGAGGCAAAAGAAATGGCTGCAGCAATTCAGGTAAAGTTTCTTATGATGCTTCTAAATCCACAAGTTTTATCAGCTTCTGTTGTGAGATTTCAGTGAGTGTTAGTGTTGGTCTTCCTTAGATTGAAAGGACAGACACAATCCTCCATTGGGGTTAGAATTTGGAAAGAGGAAAAATTCATTGTTATTTTAGACAATATACAATATATTTGAATGTTTTGGATATTCATGTACTCGTATTGCATATCCCAATATCAAAGGATTAAGGGTTTAGGGAAATTTGATGCCTAGACATAACCACACCTGATACTCATACTGAAGTCATGTAACAAATGTTAAACCATGATTGAGTTTATCATTGATAAGTATATCCTCTACGAACCATCTTTTTTGTTAGTCCAAATTCAAAGAGCCTAATGTTGCTGAGGAGGATGCCAAAACAGTGGAACCAAAGGAGAAAATTCCTGCAGCTTCAACACAATGGGTAAGGTGTCCTATGTTATTTTCTATCATATTTATGTTTTTACTTAAAGACAAAACCACCTATGAATCATCTGTTATTTCCCTTTTCAGTCCAAATTCAAAGAGCCTAATGTTGCCAAGGAGAATGCTAAAGCAGGAGAACTAAATGAGAAAAATCCTGCAGCTGCAACAGAACAGGTAATGTCTCCTATCATATTTTTCATTATATTTTGGCTCCTTGAGGGCTGCAATTTTCCATTCATTCACCTCTACAGTTGTTTTTTGCTGGTTTAGTTGTGCTATATTAACTCCCCCTATATTCCTAAGGTTTCTTATGTTGTATTCATAGTTGTCAAATTGAGATACGAATCGTGTATCATTTTTTGTGCATTGTATCTTATCATATTGTCGTTAGATTTTTTAACGTCTTTAAAAATAGGTAGAAAAATAAATGTATTTATAGAAAAGTAATAGCTTGAGAGAATAAAACACTACCGATGAATAATTCTTAAAATTGCAAAAGTAAGGTTGCTTGAAACATAAAATGCATTTAAAATGCAGAGTGAAGTTAAAATATGTATAAAATACTATCTTAATTCACCATTTAGCTTTTAATATTTAATTTTCAACTTTATAGTTTTCAAATAGTTTGTCAACAGAGAAAACTTTGAACTTTTATTGGTGTAAGTAGGTATAAATCAATCGCATATGATACTTAAATATTAAACAAATATATTTTTTCTTTTAAAAAGTGGAGAAAATAAAAGGAAAGCTACCATTCTCTTCAAAAAACAAAATAATAATAATTTGTTAATGAAAATTTATAACAACATAATAATTTACTAGAAATTAAGTCCAATTACTTTTTTCAAATTTGCTAAAGAAATTGAAGTATTCATCTATTGTATTAGACCATCTCCAAAGCTGTACCAAATCTGATATCAAATTTGAATTTTGATGAAAATGATACTGTTTATGGCTCCAACCGTTCACCAAAGCTGGCACCAAAATGAGATTTCACCAAATCTTTCATCAGATCGACGAGGAAGAAATAAATTCACCAAAACACTGTTACGGACCGTTGGAGGGAGACTCGGGTAGACCAACCGGTTGCCCACCCGGTTGACCAACCGGTCAACCAGTAAAAGGTTCAAACAGTTCAGCAAAAAATTCAAAAAAAAAAAAAAAAAATTTTTTTTTTTGCCTAACCGGTCGACCACCCGGTCGTCCCGAAAAAAGTTCAAAAAGTTCAAAAAATTCAAAAAAAAAAAAAAAAAAAAAAAATTTTTGGGCAAACCGGTCAACCGGCCGGTCGACCACCCGATTGTCCCGGGACAAATTTGATGAATGGTGAACCGTTGGAGCATCTGTTATAAAATTTGATGAAATAGATGTTTTTTGACTCAGATTTGGTGAAAAATTTGAGTAAGCGTTGGAGATGCTCTTATGTCTCGTGTTTTGTAAATTGAATCGTGTATCGTAAGATACGTTTTACTTAAAATATGTATTGATGACACGTATTGTTTTCTCTCTAAAAATATAGAATCCTAAGATATGTCTGCTAACTACTTACTGCAGGTTAAATGTGTCGAAGAGCCAAATCTTTCTCAAACTGAGAAGAAAACAGTTGCATCTATTAAAATTGAAGAAAAAACCATGATAGAAGCTGTTGGAGAGAACGAAGTTGTGGAGGTACCTGTTGTTGCAGCTGGTGGTGGAGAGATAAAGTCCAGGAGAGACCCGCTTCGGAGAATGTTCAGAAAGAGTGGACGTGTGCTGTTTGGTCAGGTGACGACCACCTTGTGAAGAAAAATTGAAGTCTCATTTTTATGGGCTGAAACACAAATCCCAGTGTGCAGAGCTGAAAGCAATCAAGCAAGCACAAGGGCTGCTCGTCTTCGACAGCCAATCGGGAGCCCCAAAAGCCCATTTCTGGTGATTGGATAAACCAAAATAAAAGTAAGAAACAAGAGGACACGGCACAAGTGAACCGAACTAGTGAGCAATGCAAACACAAAGAAGTAAAGAACACTACTGGGTATGGGGTGAATAAGTCTAAATTATGGTGCGTTATCTGTAATGTTAAGTGCCCTGGTGAGGTTCATATGGTTTCTCACCTTAAAGGGAAGAAGCACTTGTCCCAGTTTCAACATATAGTGCATTCTTTGGGTGGTGGAGATTAATAGGATGATGGAGGCAGTTTAGTATTTCATCCCAACAAGATTAGCATATCTGCAGAGGAAATTAAACATTGGCAAGGCTGTTTCTACTAATGATTTTGTTGTTTTCAGTTCCGGCTTTTTTTGGGGTCATATCTATCTCGACTAGATGATGTATACAAAATGGGATGTTATGGATTTTGGAACAGCTTTAGGATTTAGCATACCATATGTACTCTACCATAAAATATATAACTTTATCACAAAATATTTTGAGCAAATAATAAAGAAGGAGATGGATTCAAGTGATTTGGATTAGAAAATTACAACCCATTCTAACTATACAAAATTAGTGGCACAAATAAAAAATTTAATAAATAGCTCATGCAAAATCAATACTCCGAAGGCAAGAAAGGGGGCTTTTAACAAGATCAATATTTTAAGGCACAAATATCAGGTCATTTTCAAAGAAAATGAAAATGCCAGGGGGTTTTAAATGATTTTCTAAAAAAAAAAATATTGACTTACAAGGTTTTATTTTGTTTGTCCATTTTTAATGTGCCTAAAATAACCTTAAAATGAATGCACATAACTATTTATTTATTTATTTTTCTAATAGGTTCTCTAACGAGAGCCTACTACTTCAAAAGAAGGGGAAATTATATAGTGGGAATATGAAAAAAAATTACAAAAACATGTAGAGTACAAATGATTTTATGATGCAAGTGAAATGTTGTGGGGGTGTAAGTGTGAGTTGCACTCCTCTATGTTTGTATAAAAAAAAAATTCTATTCCACTAAGATGTAATTCTTGTTGGAGAAAAATGGTTGAATGAGAAATTGCCTCATAAATGTGTATATAACTCACACATTTAAGACTCATCAGTTTTACAAAATTGATTGGGCAGTTTTGCTAGCATTAGTTGCCAGCCTTGATGGCTAGAGGCTCCTCCCCTCTCCCCATGATGTATAAAAGGAGGCCCTATTCCTTGAAAAGAGGTATAGAATTTTTTCCTTGACATCCATGCACTGTCAGTCTACTTCTCTTATAATTTTCTTCCTGAGAGAGAGTGCTGCCGTTGTCCGTTCGCTAAGCTAATCAGAAGGTGCTTCTGTTGTAGCTGGTAAAAACTATCGTATCCTGGGAAGTAGACGCCGGCGTACCTCCAGCACCCAACGGTGAGGCGGCGAATCTATTTTAAGGAGACTGTGGTATCACACAAGTTTCGGTTTGCTTCCTTTAACCATTTTATATTTTATCTGTATTTTATTCAATATGTTATTTTTTTTGAAATTGAAGGTTTGTTTTGTTCATCTCATAATTTTGCGATATGCAATGTGAAATTATGTAATGAGAGTAGTTTTTTCCAACAATTCTCCCTTAAAAGAAGTAATTAGAAAAAAGGAGTTATCTTTACTTGAACTTAAAAAAGGATGAATAAATTTATTTTTATTAGGTTTAGGTCGATAACAATATTACTAAAAGGGTAGCATTATATAAATATAATTTTTATATAAAATTTTCATACCGGGAAACAAAGCCAGCGTAACTTTCCATGATACATAAGATAAAATTTGAATGGAAACCAATTTTCTATTTAAATAATATTATATTATAACTCTTTAACGTAAAATTCATTTCTTTTTCACTCTTCTAATTAAAATTCATTTTGTTTTTTTATTTGGGTCATTAGAAAAGAAAATTTTGTTTTTTTACCAAGTATTTGAAAATGGAGATTTTTTTTAAGCCTCAACTATTTAGTCAAAAAAGTCAAAAAGTCAACCCACTTCTCAAACGAAGGCTGAGGGTTTTTGGACAATGACATCTGATGATGTAGTTCGTGATGGTTGGAGTCGGACTGATCCACATTCCTTAAGCCTATGTCCGATTGACCAAGCCCACCTGAGGACCTACATAAGAGTTCAACGGGGAACGGGGAGTTCCCCAGCGAACCCTTTGACGAACAAGTTAGAGAGAGAGAAGTGGAGTGTAGGGATGGAGTAGAGATAGAAAAGCTTAACCTTCTTTCTATCTTCGACGTTTGCTTATATCCTCTAGTGATCATTTCGTTATCCCTTCTGACCTGTCGCCTTAGCCGAAAGTTTATGCTCTATCTTACCTTGTTCACGGTGAAGGCGTTCTGTCCCGACGGAGAGGGCTTGTCGTAATAAATGCTGTAAGGGGCTTCATTAATGGCGATGTGCAGTGGCAATAACTTTACAGATCTTTGTCTGCTAATGTGGCTTGCCTTTCTTTTGCCATGTGTCTTGGTGTCATTGGTTCTTATTGCTATGTGGGGCTTTAGCAGTGCTGGGCTTCATTAATTGGATTATGTATTGGGCCCTAAGTGGTGGACTTGGGTTGTTCATAGTGAGCTGTAGCCTTTATGGGCCTACCCATGTCAGTAGTCCTCTATTCCCAAGTGCAGCTTTAGTCCAACGAATGGAATAATGAAGAAAATGAGGGTTGTTAGAGACCGGCAGGATGGAGACCGACTGATAGGAGTGACTGAGTGGATGAACCAACCATGAGGAGGGCCGGTCGCGAAAGGTGACCGAGTGGAGGGACCGACCATGAGGAGGGCCGACCGCGGAGGGTGGCCGAGTGGAGTGATTGACCATAAGGAGGGCCGATCGCGGAGGGTGGCCGAGTGGAGTGACCGACCATGAGGCGGGTCGGCCGCGAAGGGTGGCCGACTGGAGGGACCGACCATGAGGAGGGTCGACCACGTAGGGTGACCGAGTGGAGTGACCGACCATGAGGCGGGCCGGCCACGAAGGGTGGCCGAGTAGAGGGACCGACCATGAGGAGGGCCGACCGCGTAGGGTGGCCGAGTGGAGGGACTGACCGTGAGGAGGGCCGATCGCGAAGGGGGAGGCGGCGGGGTGCGAGGCTCGAGAGGTGGCGGGTCACGTGGTGACTTGAAGTGGAAAGGACAGGGTAAGGGAAGGGGGCAGTGAATCATGGCCGTACACGTGGCAGAATCACGTGGTAGAGAAGGTTAGGCATTGGGCCAAAAGTGAAACGATAGGTCATTATGGGTGTTGAAAAGACAGTTTTGGCGGATGGTTAAAAAATTTTCAAACTGTCGAAAATTAATTATGACCCTTGGAATACAGGCAAGCCTTGGGCTTTTGGTATTATACGTTTTACTTACATTTTTTTGAAAAATCAAAACATTCCAAGTGTAGACTTCTTCGTTGCAAGTGATACACCATTGCGACATTTTTTGAATTTCCTTGCGCCCGCATCTGAAGCTATTCGTAGACACACCACATAAATGGCCCAAGAAGAAGCTGCAAACGCCAGGGTTGATCCCTTGGGGGACGACGATGCGGTGGATTTGGCGGAGCAATATAGGACGGAGAGGCAAGTGGGAAGTGGGGGGGAGCCGTCGGGGCGACCTCGTTCGTCCACAATGATTGCGGCGTCGGCGCCAATAAGCTAGGTGAAGCCGGATCACTGGCATACAAAGGCCGATAAGTCTATCATTACCGCGAAGGAGCTGGAGGGTATGCAGGAGAAGTACCAGATTCCCGCAGAGATAGAGTTGAAACTGCCGGAATCAAAGGAGAGGGCATCTGATGTTCGACCGGGGGAATTCGCCCTATACGAGGAGGCGCTAAAGGGGGGTTTGAGGTTGCTACTACCCTGGATAGTGGTAGACGTGTTAAACCGGTTGGAGGTAGCTCCAGGCCAACTGATGCCCAATGCATGGAAAATCCTGCTGGCCTGTGCGAGCGCATGGCCGAAGGCAAACGGGAGGGCTGAAATGACGATGGACGAGTTTTTTGCGTGCTACAAGGCGTCAGGGCAGCAAGAAACTTGGGTCACTTTGCAAGCAGCGGCAGGGAAAGGTCTGGTAGTGGGGCTACCGTCGTCCATTAAGAGGTGGAGGCCGCGGTGGTTCTACGTGTCCGCGAACAGAGGAGTTGGAGTGCGCACCGTGTGAAGAGTGCCTAACAAGTCTGTGGAGCCAAAACTGGAGGCGGCGGCAGAGGAGAGGGTGAAGAAGGTGAAGGTATGGAGGGAGAAGAAGGGTGTCAGATGGGATGACCTGGTTCAGCCTTCATCCTTGTTTGCCGCAAGGCTGGGCCCTCAGTCGATCGGTGGAGATCTGGCGCCGGAAGAACTAGAGGCGAGAATGAAGGCACAAGAGGCAGATGATAGGACCATTTTCGCTAAGGCCAATAGATACAAAGAGACACAGGCAAACCGTCCGCCGAAGGAGATCCCAAGGGAAAGAATCCGACCGCACCCTAAACTGCTCGGGAAAAAAGACTTGGGCAGTTTTGAGCCACGACCGCCTTTAGTTGATCCGGTGAAGGAAAGGGCGAACAAGAAGGGTGAGGTTTTGGAGAAGAAAAAGAAAAAGGGGAGGGTAAGGGAGAGTGAGGAGGAGCCCACTTTGAAGAGGAGGAGGGAGGTGACAGTAGAGGAGATCGCCCCAAAGGCGGGGTTGGGGGAAGTGGAGAAGGGGGTGGAGAGTGGGTCGACCGCCCCTGAAGAGCGAGTGGAGGTTGGTGTGGCTGATCGTATGGAGGGGGTGGAGCAGCAACCCTAGGGTGCTCCTTCGCCTCAAAGAGAAGAAGACGGGGCCAGGTTGAAGACTGCTTTTTATCACGCCCAGGCTGTATCTAGGCGGCTAGGAGGAGAACGAATAGAGGCCAGGGCCGCTGTAGATTGCCTCTTATGAGTAATGAAAGATGCAGCCATGCGTTCGGTGGAGAGTTTCACTGAGGCAGAGCTGCTGAGGGGGTTATGTTCTGCCCAAATGGAGGCGACCTCCTTAGCAGGGGCCCTTCTAAGAAAGGCGGCGGCGGCAAAAAGTGAGGTGGGGCCTTTGGCGGCAAAGTTAGAGGGGGTGGAGGCTCAACTTGAGAGCTTAAGGAGGGAGGTTGCAGGGTGGCGGAAGGCCACGCGAAGTGCGTGTGCCAGGGGTTTGGAAGAGGCCCAGAAGGCCAAGAAGATAGGGGTATTGGCGGTAGTGCAGGGCAATGTTGCCGAGCGTGCCCATGCTGAGCTGCTCACGGTCAAGTTGGAGCTAGAGGACGAACGCCGCAAGGTAGTGTCGCTCGAGTTCCAGCTGGCTGGTGAGCAGAAGAAGCTGGGGGATGCTTAGAATGCCTGCACGGTTGCCACCGAGCGGTTTGAAGAGGCTATGACCAGTAATGAAGAATTGCGCGCCCAGCAGATCAAAGAAAATGATGAAGCAGACCTGAAGATTGCTGGGTTGCAGAAGGAGCTGGAAGATGAGCGTGCTAGGGCAATGGAGGAGAAGGCGAGGTTGGAGAAGGAGTTGGAAGAAGAAAAAACTAAGGCAGTCTCTGAAAGGGCAGCATACCCCGATCTGTATGTCGCAGCAGTAGAGCAATTTAAGGTGTCTGCTGACTTTCAGATGGCCATCGATGCTACTATTGCCAGCAACTTGGCGAGAGAGGGGGTTGGGGGGGCTGGTCCGTCGGGGACGACCGCTGGGAGCAGGAGTAAAGACGAAATGATCCAGAGCTTCCAGCGGTCGGACTTCTACAAACACGAAATGGCTGAATTCTGGGACAGTAGCTGGAAGATATTCAAGCGTAATGCAGAAGAGCTGTTCCCAGACATAGACTTCAGTAGTGTTAGAATTGAGGAAGACGACGTGGCCCAGAGCCCCCTGGATGAGGGCATTGAAGAGGAAGATCTCGCCTCAAGTGAAGAAGAGGAGTGAGGGGAGTGGAGAAAATATGTACTTAGAGTTTTGGTTATTGTTGTTGTTGTTGTTGTTTTTTTTTTTTTTTGAATGGCTGTAATAAACTTATGTACAAGTTTGTGAATAAATAAAATTTTGAGTCGTGTTTTCATGTTATTGCTCTTGTTTGTGCATCTGAAATGAATGAGAATGGTGACTTGTATAAGGCTTGTGTATTAAGCATTGTGAAGTGCAAAATGTAAGGAAAACTCAATGTAAAGTGAAGTTTAAAACGTAAGGCAACCCTAGTGCAGAGTGACTGTAAGGAAAACTCAAGGTAGAGTGAAGTTTAGCTTGTAAGAAAAATTCAATGCAGAGTGAATGTGAGAAAAACTGAATGCAGAGTGAAGTTTAACTTGTAAGAGAAATTCAATGCAGAGTGAATGTGAGAAAAACTCAATGCAGAGTGAAGTTTAACTTGTAAGAGTGTTAAAGATGCGAAGTTTCTGAATCTCGACCCAGCAAGGAACGAGTTTGATTTGGAAAACGTTGGATTGGAACGTGACTAAGTATGGCCACTATGCTTACGATCATGAAGTTGCAATGCTGGCTCGGCCTGGCTGAGGCTTGAAGTAACTCGGTTTGCACGAGCTCTTCATGCTCAGTCTGGCTGAGGCTTTTTGTGCTCAATCTGGCTGAGGCTTTAAGTGACTCGGTCTGGCCGAGCTCTTCATGTTCAGTTCAGCTGAGGCTTTTTGTGCTTAGTCCGGCTGAGGTATTAAGTCACTCGGTCTGGCCGAGCTCTTCATGCTCAGTCTGGCTGAGGCTTTAAGTGACTCGGTCCACGTTGGACTGTAATGCGACTAAGTATGGCCACTATGCTTACGATCATGAAGTTGCAATGATGGCTCGGCCTGGCTGAGGCTTGAAGTAACTCGGTTTGGATGAGCTCTTCATGCTCAGTCTGGCTGAGGCTTTTTTGTGCTCAGTCTGGCTGAGGCTTTAAGTGACTCGGTCTGGCCGAGCTCTTCATGCTCAGTCTGGCTGAGACTTTAAGTGACTTGGTCTGGTCGAGCTCTTCATGCTCAGTTTGGCTGAGGTTTTTTGTGCTTAGTCTGGCTGAGGCTGTAATCAAAAGCATTATTGGAATACCACAGATAACTGAGATATTAGCTTGCTGTCATACAAAAGGTAGCCCATTGGAACATAAATTTACACCATATGAGGAGAAAATGAGAACATTCAAGTGTGTAGATTGTCAAAAAGGACATACAGCAATTGGACAATACAAAAATACAACTTTTATTGAAAATAGTGCTTCAAATGCTCAGCGTTCCAAGGATGGGGGAGGTCTCGACCTTCCATGTCCTGAAGTCGGTAAGTGCCCGGATGTGGTCTGGTTTTCACAATGTAAGCTCCCTCCCACTTGGCTGCCAGTTTGCCCTCAGTCGGATTTTTGGTGGCAAGAGTTACTTCTCGTAAAACAAGGTCCCCCACGGCGAATTCCCTTGGTTTGACTTTGTGGTTGTAGTGTGTTCTCATTTTTTGTTGGTATGAGGCCTGTCTAACAGCGGTGGTTACTCGGAGCTCTTCAATTAGGTCTAGGTCTGCCTGACGCAGCTCTTCGGTTAGTTCTGGATTCGGATGTAGAACCCTTGGGGTAGGAAGACCGACTTCCACTGGGATGACTGCCTCAGCGCCGTATGTTAAGCGAAAGGGGGTCTCCCCAGTGGGAGTTCGAGCGGTAGTGCGGTAGGACCAGAGTGCATTCGATAGTTCCTCAGCCCAAAGTCCCTTAGTAACTTCCAACTTGGTTTTGATGATCTTCAGAAGAGAACGGTTAGTGACCTCAACTTGACCATTGGCTTGGAGATGACCTGTGTAATGACCCTCACCACTGTCTACCGATAAACTGTTGATTACTGCTAAACTGGGACTGATTATCATTGATAATTGAACTGATTGAGTTACTGAATTGACTGACTGAAATCTGAAACTAAATTGACTGAGTATATCTATGATATTGCATTTCTATCTGTTACCTGTTTGATTATCTGTTCATGTCTTTATGTTTAAACTGCTAATGGAAGGCCTTATCGGCGGCCGAACCAAAAATTGATTAGTGAATTATGATCATGAGAATTTATGTGATTTTATGGTGTAATTATCTGAAATATGATTTGGTATGCTTAAATTAGATTAAATAATAATAAATTGCATAGGTTAGCTTTAATTACAATCCTGCCATCTAGTGGACCACTACACCATACCTTGTCCAAGACTTAGTCTTGCATTATACAACACTTCATCAGCCCATTTTGAGCTCACCACCGACTAGAGAGCGAGAATAGGGAGTGAGGGTGTTTTCATCTTGTGTTCATAAGAATTGCTTGGAAAATAGAGAAGATTGGAAGGGCTCTCGCATAATTGTAGTCCTAGACTTGTAATTGAGGAACCTAGGAATGAATTTCACCCTCCTAATTGTGAATTTGAGTTCCTTCTAGCATGGATCATGGTAGTTTAAAGAGCTAAGGCATGATTTAGTTTAATAATGTTGAATCATAGCTTGAATCTTGCATGCATGTGTGTATTGAAGAGTTTTGAGTTTGATTTCATAGAAATCTTGCATGCATGTCCATCTTTTGATCATAATCCATGATTTCACCATGTTCTTGAAGAAATGAGCTCAATTGAGCAAGCATTGAAGCTTTAAATTGGTTTGAACTCATGCATGTCATGTTTGTATCGTGTTCATGAAATTTGGGTTGAAATTGGATTTAATTGAAACACCCTTGGGCTTTGATTTATCAAATTGATCTTTGAATTATGTTATTCTATGTGTTTACAAATGTTTTCCAGAAATTTGACCCAAGAGGATCGAATTTTGTGCATTTAAACTTGATTTTGAACTTGGAGCTCAAATCTGGATTTTCTAGATTTTGGTCTTTCGTTCGAGCGGGGAAAGTGGCGCTCGAGCGGGAATTTCGAGCATCCAGTACTTTGCACTATTTGAAGTCCGCTCGAGCGGGGTAATTGGCGCTCGAGCGAGGCCTTGTGGCTTGTACTTGAGCGGCTATCGAGCGCCCAATCGAGCGTGATTTTTGAGCATCCAGCACTTTTGACTGTTTGCATGTCCGCTCAAGCGTGGGAAGTTACGCTCAAGCTGGAACCGTTGTTTGCATGTCCGCTCGAGCGGGGAAACCTACGCTCGAGCGGGACTCTGTTTAACTAAAAATTCTGAAAATGTTTTCTAAGTACATCTTTGCATCCTCATTCTATCCTAGGCATTCTTAGACCTAGTTTAAGGCATCTTAATGAGGATATAGATGCAGAACCACACCAAGGCAATTTAGGGATTAAGTTATCATTTTTTTCCCAACTGTGTACTTTAGTGTGTGTTCGATCTGTTAACTGTGTAGGGTTGGCTTTCCGAAGAGACGCGCTCTAGCTTACTGTAGCCTAGAACTCTGTGAGTAACAACTGTGTAAAGATATGTTCAAAATGATTATCTGCTGAACAACTGAACTGTACTGCTTTCTGAACTGATATTATTAATTGAATGAATGTATGTCCTATATTCTGAACTGTATTGTGGCATCCTTAGCAACTATTGTTACTGACTGTTACTGTTACAGAGATCTCTGTCGGTTCCCTCGCTGGAACCATTACTGTTTACTGATTGATGGTCATCATTTACTGTTTGGTTTTCTAAGACCTACTGTTTACTGTTATGCTAATGGATATACCACATATGACTGTTTACTGTACTGAACAACTGATATACTGATTTAATGAACTGTTTTCATTACTGTAAGGACATTCATTCTAAACCCCTTTACACATTATGTTATTCACTAGGTTTTAGCTCACTGCTCATATATATATGTAGGTGTATAGGCACCGGACCAATGCTAGAAGCGTCGGGGTAAACTCCAGTTTTGTCAAGCCAACCATTGTGCCTCACTGCGAGGTTCCGAGCCTGCCAAGCTATGGCTTAGGGGTGTCTTTATTTCCCCCGTTGGTCTCTGTACTGTTTTGTAATACTGTATAGGCTGTATTGTACTGTTTTAATAGGGTTTTAGTCCCTGCTCTGAATGGTTGCATATAATGTACATATTGTTTTGTCACTGCTTGTACAAATATATGAAAAGTCTTTTTGTATGCAGACTGTCACAGCTCTTTGGACATTGTTTATTTACTATATTGGCTTCCGCCATGCCCCTGTACTCTGTTATACTGTTCTACTGTTAAACAGGCCTTCGGTGATCTCGGATTACTGGCCGGTTACGGTGCTAAACCCATAGGGGCGGGTTTGGGTCGTGACAACTTGGGGAAGAGAAACATGGCTGGATTTGAAGCTCTACACAGAATTTTCTGAACTTGGCATTGTCGAATTGTTTGCCATTGTCGGAGACGATGGCTTGAGGGATGCCAAATCTGCATACGATCGACTGTCAAATGAATCTGGTTGTGTTTCGCTCGGTAATTGTGGCAAGGGGTTTTGCTTCCACCCATTTAGTGAAGTAATCAATGGCGACAATGATAGATTTGGTTTGGCCTCAGCCAGTGGGTAATGGGCCGACTAGGTCGATCCCCCATTTGGCGAATAGGTAGGGACTGCAAAGCGTGATTAATTCTGTAGGAGAAGCATAGGGGATGTTGGCAAAACGCTGGCACTTATCACATTTGAGCACGAAGTCTGTTGCATCTTGATTAAGAGTAGGCTAGAAATAACCGGTGCGAAGTATTTTGTGGGCTAGAGACCGGGCGCCCGAATGATTGCCACAGATACCCTCATGGATTTCCCTCATCACGTAGGTTGCTTGAGCAGGATTGAGACGTTTGAGGTATGAGCGTGAAAAATCACGTTTGTATAAGAGGTCGCCGACAAGAATGTAGTTGGATGACCGAGCCCTAACTTTGGTGGCCTGTTATTTGTCGGCTGGCAGTTCCCCCGTTGTCAGATATAGAAAGATGTCTGCCGCTCATGGGATAGGTTCATCTTGGAGGAAGTGGACTTCCTGCAGGTTAGGTGAGATGGCCGGGTGGGTCAGGTATTCGAGGTGGACACCGTGGTTGAGGTCTGACTGGTCTTCAGAAGCCAATTGGGCCTTCTCATCTGCCTTGGAGTTTTCAGCCCGAGGGATGTGCTTGATGTGGAAGGTATTGAAGAGGCGAGCAAGAGAGAGAGCAATGTCCCTATATGCCCGCGTGGTGTCCTCCTTGACGTTGAATTCCCCCGTAATTTGCCGGACGATAAGCTGGGAATCGCTGAACACCCGAATGTGGCTGACATCGATGTCTCTGGCTAGGCGGAGACCTGCTATCAATGCCTCATATTCGGCCTCATTATTGCTTGCATCGAACAGGAAGCAGAGAACACATTTGAAATAACCACCGTCAGGGGTGGTGAGGATGAGACCAGCCCCACTGCCTTCTTTGCGGGATGATCCGTCGACGTTAAGGGTCCAAGAGTGGGGGTCTTCTAGCTCAGTAGGGGTTGGTGGCGGTAGAGGAGTTGTAGTTGGGGTGAGGATAGTGAATTCCAGGATGAAGTCGGCAACAGCTTGTCCCTTAATTGCTGTCTGAGGCTTATAGGAGATATCAAACTGACTGAGTTCGACAGACCATTGCATAAGCCTGCTGGAAAGCTCTGGTTGTTGCATTATCTTCTTCAACGGTTGGTCAGTGAGGACCACTATGGAATGGGCTTGGAAGTAAGGGCGGGGTTGTCTGGAGGCGGTGACCAAGGCCAAGAACATTTTTTCTAACAAAGGGTAGTTCTGTTCCGCCCCCCGAAGAGCCCGACTGATGTAGTAAATCGGTCGCTGGACAAAGCTGTCTTCCTTGATGAGTGCTGCACTGACTGCAGTGTGTGACACAGTTAGATAGAGGAAGAGGGGTTCGCCCGTGATGGCTTGAGAAAGTAGGGGGTGTTAGCCATGCACTATTTCAACTGTTGAAAGGCCTCTTCAGATTCCGCCGTCCATTCAAAAGTTTGTCGAAGGACTTTGAAGAAGGGGAGGCACTTATCCGTTGCTCGGGAAATGAAGCGGTTGAGAGCGGCCACTCGGCTAGTAAGCCTCTGAACCTCCTTGACCGTTCTGGGTGACTGCATTTCGATTAAGGCCTTGATCTTTTCGGGGTAGGCCTTGATCTTTTCGGGGTTAGCCTCGATGCCCTGCTGACTGACCATGAATCCCAAAAACTTCCGAGATCCTACGCCGAAGGCACATTTTTCCGGATTGAGCTTCATCTGGTACTTTCGTAGAGTGGCGAAGGGTTCTCACAGGTCGGCCGGATGATCGGTGGAGAGCTTGCTCTTGACCAGCATGTCATCGACATATACTTCCATGTTCCGGCTTATCTGATGATGGAAGACGACATTGACCAACCGTTGGTAAGTGGCCTCGGCATTCTTCAACCCAAATGGTATCACACGGTAATGGTAGATGCCTCGGTCGGTGATGAAGGAGGTGTGTTCCTGGTCAGATAGGTGCATTAAGATTTGGTTATAGCTAGAGAAGACATCCATAAAACTGAGCATTTGATGACCGGTCGTGGCATCGACCAACAAATCTATGCGGGGAAGAGGGTAGCTGTCCTTGGGGCAAGCTCGGTTGAGGTCGGAGTAGTCAACACAGAGTCGCCATTTACCATTGTTTTTACGAACCAGAACCACATTTGATAGCCATCTGGGGTAGTCCACATTAGTGATAAGCTGTGCCTCAAAGAGTTTGTCTACTTTAGAAGCAATAAGGTTATTGCGTTCCGGGTGAAAAATGCGCTGCTTCTGGCGGATAGGTCAGAAATGGGGCTCAACACTGAGATGGTGGCTGATGAAGGAGGGATCAATACCCGGCATATCGGAGTGAGTCCAGGCAAACACGACGTTATGTTCAACTAGAAGGGCGGTGAGGTCGGCCTTGGCTTGGGGGGATAGTTGGCTTCCGATCTTGGCAGTTTTGGCCGGGTTGATGGGGTCGATGAGGACCTCTACGAGCTTCTTCATTGGTTCCCCTCTGACCAACTCGTCCTCATCTCTGACATCGAGTCCTTCGATGATCATAGCCTCCTTCAGCTTGACTTCTTTAAGTGAGGTGACATAACATTCTCTAGCCATGGTCTGCTCTCTCCTCATTGTCCCGACCCCAAGATCGGTGGGGAACTTGATGGCAAGGTAGTAAGTAAATGTGATAGCTTGGAAAACATTTAGGGCAGTGCGGCCAAGGATGATGTTGTAGGCAGAGGAGCAGTCAACAACAAGGAAAGTGAGTAACTTTGTGGTTTGCCGCGGGTACTCGCCAATTGTGATAGGAAGATCGATGGAGCCGATGGAGGTCACCCGGTCGCCGGTGAAACCGACCAAATGGGTTTGGAGGGGAGATATACTTTCTTCCCTAATCTTGAGCTGGCGGAAGCAATTGAGGAAGATGATGTCTGAAGAACTACCGTTGTCGACGAGAACCCGTCTAACCTTATAATTGGAGAGGAGGGCGGAAATGACGAGAGGGTCGTCATGAGGATAACAGATGCCTGTGCAGTCGGCGTCCGTAAAGGTGATAGGCTCGGTCAACTGCCTGGGGTGTTTGGAGGGTCGGTCCAACGTGGCAACTTCTTTGTCTGAGCCCTGTCTTATTTTTCTGAGTCTGGCCGCTGAGCCGACCGGGATGGTCCTCCACAAGCAAGCCCACCGAAGATAACTCTGATTTCTCCAACAGGTGGGGTGGGGTTACCTTGTGTCCGAGGTTGCTATGGAGGGCGATCATGACCTTGGTTAGGCTGTGCTGGCTGTCGGGGAAGGGTGCGCTGGCGGTTATTTCTGATAGGTTCAGTCTGCTGCCTTTGCTGAGGGCGAGTATCCGTGAATCGGCTGAGGCGTCCTTGACAAATCAGGCCTTTGACCTGATCTTTGAGGTTAACACACTCCTCGGTATTATGGCCGTGATCCTGGTGAAAACGATAATATTTGGACTGGTCTTTCCGATTGGAAGGAGTCCGTAATGGTTGGGGCCATTTGAGGGGATAGTCCCGCTGGATTTGATAGAGGACTTGTTCCATAGGGGAGTTTAGGGGGGTGTACCGCTCGAACTGGCCGGGCGGTTGGGCTGGGGCCGACCGGTCGGTTCTGTGGGGTCGGTCAGTGTACTGAGATGTTTGGTTATTGTACTGGGTATTTCTGGTTTCTGAATCTTTTCTTTTTTCTTTGGGGGTCGGGTTTTTGGTTATAGGATCTTGCCGGGCGGCTAGGGAATCTTCAGCATTTATGTATTTTTGGGCTTTGGAGAGTAGGGCTACCATGGAGGTCGGAGGGTTTTTAGAGAGGGAGAAAAGGAAGTCAGACGACCACAGATCGGCCATGAAAGCCGTAAGGATGACCTTGTTATCGTTTTTCGCTACTTGCAGGGCTTCGGTGTTAAAGCGGGTAACGAAACTGCGTAGCGACTGTCACGCCCCACTTTTTATTACTCGAAGTCATTACCAAGTTCCTTAACTTAATTCAATTTCGGAGATACAAGCGGAAATAAACTCAAATGTTCAATAAAAGTAATGAACAACAATTCTCTCATTCGAATGAAAATTAAATACAACATAAGCATTCTAAATAAATTGCCCTTAGGCTTACAACAATAAATCAAATGAAGGGTGTAACCCTTTTACACATATGGCATTCCGCCAAGAACAAAGAGGCCCCGTGGCCAACAATTAAGAAGATCCAAATCTTGTAGCACATCCTGCTAAATACCTGAAAAAGATTCAATAACGTGGGATGAACATATAGTCCAGTAGGGATCTTAACATGATCCTCAACAATAACAACATTACATATAGCTATGATCATGCACACTCATTCTCATACTAGAATAATAATGTGACAGTTTATACAATATATATATATAAACTTTTCTCGAAAACAACTATTTCATTCAACGTTATAAGCGATTCATCTTTCCTTTTTCCTTTCATTAGCCCCCGTTCACAATCTTTTATAAGATTAACAACTACTTAGGAAAATAGATTCACTAATCCCATTACTCTATCCCATTTCCCACACATACAACAGATGTGCCTTTTCAAAACATATTTCTAAAATGTTTGATTTGCTTTACACTTCCAAAAGATAAAAGGGCATTTTGGTTCAATCCCAAATCTATCATAACTATACATGCATACCTTTATAAAGGGAGATAACAACTCAACTACATGCATAAGATAAACCAATGAGGCAACTCGGCCCTCCAAAACCGTAACCAACACAATCCACAATGTTTCTAGATACACTGAAACAATAACAACAAAACTTTGCTCTACTAGCTATGTGCGTAGTAAGCCAAAGATACACTTCTCACAACGAACTACCAGTTTACCAGGCGCTAGCTGGAAGGGTGTGGTACCTTAGATTATCAGCGCATACAGTTCTCCAGGCGCTAGCTGGAAGGTAACGGTACCTCTGATTATCAGCGCAGGGTATAACACCAACAACCACAATACAACAAGGTATAATCAACACGTGTAAAACATACACATAAACTATCAAAATATAAACAATGTGTTAAGATATAGGAACACATAGGTGTGTGGAGTCCATCCCCTATCTTCTCACACACACTGGAGTACAACCTCTCTCTCATCCCTAACAAGTATACATATATAATGTATCTCAACATTTCATCACATACGATGTTCAATCAACAATGGTGTAATGTATACACGACAATTCAACGCAACCGTGTCATCCTCTACCGATGACCAAAGACAAAACCTCTAGATGCAGGTATTTAGTACAACAACATTAACATGGTAGTTTAAGATACAACCTCCACATACGTGTGTTCAACACTCATATTACAACAATTCAATTCTCATACCTTTTGTTTTCACAAATTCTATTCCATGGACAATAAGACCATACCTCATTATAATCCACTACATTCTTTTCAAAGCCATTCCAATTTAATTATGTGAATTAAGTCATAATCATTAAATTAGGGTTTTCCTCCCTTTTTCTCAATATTGACCTAAAAGGTTCAATGATCAACAACAATAATCACGTTTAAGACCCAAAATACATAAGTATTTGTCCAATGATCAAAACCCCTCTATTAATTTATTAAATCAAATAAAATTAGGGTTTCCTATCCTTTCAACAACAACATGCTAATTAACACCCCAATTAGCCTAAACCATAACTAACGATAATAAACCCAAATCCAACAACCAACCCAAGGTTCAACCTCATGATTTTTAACAAATCCAACATGATATAATGTTTTTATGCAATACAAAAACTACCACATGTCTATCTATAGATGGAGTATTGAAAAGAAACAAGGAGAATCCCTACCTCAAACGGAGAACTCAAATGGAGAAGATGACCCGGAATCAAAGTGCTCCAAATCCACTATTCTTCAGATTAGAACGAAGCCCAAGCCACCCTCTATCTTTCTTACAAATAGCCTAGGATGGATTCACACTAAAAGGAGATGAAAATCTAGAGAGAAGGTGAGTTTAGAGAGAGACAGTCTCGTATCTAGGGTTTTAAAAAGAAAAGGGGATGAAAAAGTGATATTCTCCCCGGCTGTTGCTAACTGATATAAACAGTCTCGCTCGAGCGAAGGATTGGTCGCTCGAGCGACCAGACACAAGAAATTGCCCTCGCTCGAGCGAAGAAAAGCTCGCTCGAGCCAAGAAACACAACCCTCAGGTCTGAACCCAGACGCAGATGCATGCTCGAGCGAAGCCACCCAGGCTCGAGCCACCAGACACAAAGACTCCACTCTCGCTCGAGCAACAAAACCCTGGCTCGAGCGAAGGACCAAAACAAAGAGCTCGCTCGAGCGACCAACTGCTTGCTCGAGCGAAGGTTCAAAATTCTGGGCAGCAACCTAAGCCTCCTAAACACAACCAACCTGGAACAAACAACCAAGGGAAGAAGAACCGAGATCGCTATAGCGACTCGCCCTCGGTCTGACGGATGTTAAGGAGTTGGGTTGCCGGGCGCCGCTAGCGCTGGGCTCCAATGAAATGGCTGAAGAAAGAGTCATTGAGGTGCTGGAAAGTGGAGACAGAGTCTGCTGGCAGTTGACTAAACCAAAGTCGAGCTGACCCCTTGAGTGTCACGAGGAAAGCCTGGCACATGATTTCGTCAGGGAAAGCATGGAGGATCATGAGGGTCCTGTAGGTCTCCAAGTGGTCGACTGGGTCTGTCGTACCGTCAAAAGAGTCGATGGTGGACATTTTGAACTTGGGGGGTAGAGGTTTGTCCCGGATGGAAGCAACGAATGGCGAGTTGGCTGTGGTAGAGGGTTTTATGCTGGATGTTCTGCATGACCCCTTAGAGTTGGAGCTTCATGGCTCGGAGTTCGGTGTCCCAGAGAGGAATGTTTTCGCCACCGGAGGGCAGCGGGGGCTGGACGCTACTGGCCTCTCCTTCATGGGTTGGTGCCAGGACTGATGGATGTGAGGATCGGGGTGGTGGATTTATATTTGGGGGAGGAGGTTGCAAGCCTTCCAAGTTGGGTGGATAAGGCGGCTGGATAGTATGGCTCGGGGCTCGTTCTTGGTTGGGTGGAATATCTGGAGGTGGTGGAGGGGCATGGGAAGGTCTCTTTGGAGCAGGGCATTGATGAGAGCTTGGTTCTGCTCGGCAAGGCGGTTCATGCTGTTGGTGAGCTCGGTAAAGTATTGTGGTGGGTTATTTGGATTAGGAGGGTCGGCTTAGTGGTCGAGAACATTGGGGTGGGAAACCATGGATTTAGTCGTGACCATTCACCTTCGCAGGTGACAAGAGGGGGTTATTGGGAAAGGGCCTCCAGCGACAACGAGCACAACTGGCGCATAGAGTAAGAAAGCTTCCCACGGACGGCGCCAACTGATGATGCAGTTCGTGATGGTTGGAGTCGGACTGATCCACGCTCCTTAAGCCTATGTCCGAATGACCAAGCCCATTTAAGGACCTGCACAAGAGTTCAACGGGGAACGGGGAGTCCCCTAGCGAACCCTTCGACGAACAAGTTAGAGAGAGAGAAGTGAAGTGTAGGGATGGAGTAGAGATAGAAAAGCTTAACCTTCTTTCTATCTTTGACGTCTTCTTATATCCTCTGGTGATCATTTCGTTGTCTCTTCCGACCTGTTGCCTTGGCAGAAAGTCTATGCTTTAGCTTACCTTATTCACGGTGAAGGCGTTCTGTCCCGACGGAGAGGGCTTGTCGTAATAAATGCTGTAAGGGGCTTCATTAATGGCGATGTACAGTGGCAATAACTTTGCAGATCTTTGTCTGCTGATGTGGCTTGCCCTTCTCTTGCCATGTGTCTTGGTGTCATTGGTTCTTATTGCTATATGGGGCTTTAGCAGTGCTGGGCTTCATTAATTAGATTATGTATTGGGCCCTAAGTGGTGGGCTTGGATTGTTCATAGTGGGCTGTAGCCTTTATAGGCCTACCCATGTTTGACATCTTTTATTTTTCTTCACCATTCTATGCATTTTGAATTAGGCTTTGGACATTTAACAAATAACTTAAAAATTAGAGGTCTATGTGGCATTTGATTTGGGTTTTCTCATCAAAGCACAACTTAGACAAAAAATTTCAAGTACAACATCACATGGGAAGAAATGCAAGCTCTCTCATGAAATGGAAAGGGACACACTTCTGTTCTAACTCGACCACTTTTTTTAGAATTTTTAGATATATATTTTGTATTTATAAAATAATTATTTGGCACTGGTAATGATATTGAGAAATTTATCAAATTGATAAATGATTGAAACATTTTAACTTCTGTTTGTGAATTTTGATTTATTTTTAGTTTATTTTTGATAGTTTGTATTGAAATATAATGCGAAATAAATAAGTAGTTAAATTGCATTTTTAAAAATATTTTTACAGTGATAAATAAGACTGATTCATAACAAGTTTTTTATTTTATTTTTGGGAGTTGCTATTCTGTGGGCCAACAAAAAATCACATGTGATAGCCCGAGCCTTGTGAAGCCCAACTTTATCGATGCTCTTGTATATCACCACTCTTTGAGGGATTCTATTTACAGTTAAAAAATCAATTAGCACACTCAATTTCTTAGTATTTCTTGTTAAATTATTTAAATATATAATTTACCCTAAATACATCCTATACTTTTTTACAAATTACCCTTAAATATAATAATATTTTAATTTGATAGTACATCCAAAGTCATCATATTCGGACTTACAAAGTCGAACATAGTCAGCTTATTTAGTTGTCCAGTGCCAAATTGTGCGGACTTTTAGATATGAACAAAGTGAATTTGTTTGGATCGAAGAATCCGAACGGAATTGATGTAAAACAAGCTGAATATTTATTTTTACATAAAAAACACAGAAATCAATAATTATATGGAAAAATTACTCATAAATCCTATTTGGATAAAAGTTATTCCATTTAGTCTTAGAAGTTTTCTTTCAAACCAATTAATATTTTTTATTTTGGGCATATTGTGGGTGTATTTGGTTTGTGTTTGTACAGTAGTTTTTGAAATAAAAAGTACGAAAACTTGTTTAGTTTGTTTTTTTTTTCAGAGTGGTTTTGGAAAATTGTTTTGGGGAGAGAGTTTTAAAAAAATTAATTAATTTGATGTGTATGAGAGAGAGTGATTTTGAAAAGTAGGTAACCAAACAAAATTTTGAAATTTTTTTTGAAAAAATTTGTTTGATTTGATTACTCTTGAAAATTTGTTTGTAAAGAATTTTTTCTAAATTTTTTTTTTGAAAAACAAACCAAACTCCTTGATTTGGGGTTTCAAAGTTTACTTGTTTGACCTCGTGTTTGATTTTGTTTGATTTTTTCCCTAATGTTGGGTGTGCGTGGGTAAAGTAGGTTTTTTCGTTTCTATATATATATATATATATTTTTTTTTGTGAGGATTTAGTAGAGTGATTTATATGTGGATGATGTTACCCCATTTGTGGTGTTATTGGTGTGGTGTTTATTCATTTTTGTGGTGTTCGTCTCTATTGTAACATTGACATTAATTAACATTTAAACGTAACACTAATGTAATACATAAAAAAAAAAAAAAAACTCATTAATATCAAACATAACACTCCAAAAAAACTCTTTAGTGTAACACTCTAAAGTAACATACAAAAAAATTTCTTATTGTAACACTCCAATGTAACAAAAAAAAAAAAAAAAAAAAACTTTTTAGTATATTTTTCCTAAACGTAACACTCTAATATAATACATAATTTTTTTTTTTTAATGTGACACTCTAATGTAACACACACAAAAACTCCTTAATGTAACACTCTAATGTAGCATGCAAAAAAACTTCTTGATGTACTTTTTCCAAATGTAATACTTTAAAAAAATCCTTATTGTAACATTCTAATGTAACACATAAAAACTCTTTAGTGTAACATTCTAATGTAACACACAAAAAAAACTCCTTAGTGTACTTTTTTCTAAACGTAACATTTCAATATAACATTCCAAAAAAATTCCTTCGTGTAACACTTTAATGTAACATACAAAAAAATTCTTTGGTTTACTTTTCCCAAACACAACGCTCCAATGTAACCAAAACAAAAAAACTTTTTAGTGTACTTTTTCTAAACATAACACTCCAATGTAATACTAAAACAAAAAAAAAAAAATGTGAGATTCTTCAAACCATTTAAAAAGGAGTATAAATATTCCTTAGTAACTTTTGAACAAATGTATAATTTCAAACTGTGAGTGTTACGTTTGAAAAAAAGTATACTAAGGAGTTTTTTTTTAGTGTTTTTGTGTGTTACATTGAAGTATGTTACATTAGAGTGTTACGTTTGGGATTACACTGATTGAAGTGTTACGTTTGGAAAAAGTACGTTAAGGTTTTTTTTTTTTACATTGAAGCGTTACGTTTGGGAAAAATACACAAAAGAATTATTTTTTTAGCGTTACGTTATTACATTTGAGAAAAGTACACCAATTAATTTTTTAATGTGTTACATTAAAGTTACGTTATTGGAGTGTTATATTAGAGTGTTAGTTTTTTGTTTGTAATGTGAGATTTGTTCTAGAATAATGGAACATTTAAAACTTCTATATTTTAAATTGTCTAAATGTGTAATTTTAAATTTTGAGAAAATTACTTTTATCCCTAAAAAATTAAACCCAAATATGTAAGTGACTATCATTTTATGTAATTTTCACTTTAATAGGACCTTTGGGTTTATAAGAAAAAATAGAGGACTAAACCATTCACAAGATCACATTTTGAGATTTATTGGTGCTTCACCCTAATTATATTTTAATATTTATGTAAAATACTTACCTCCTCTTTGATAGGTTACTTTAAAAAAGAGTTTTGATTATTATTTTTATTCATTGTTTGATTTTATTCAAATTTTTTTCTATTTTCAAATAACTACACAATAAGAGATAATGATGTTAATTATAATAGTGAGTTTTGGTAGGGTGGATTGAAATTTGGAAGTAAGGGAGAAGAAGAAGAAGAGAAGATATTTGAAATTTAGAAAAGAAAATGAAGAGACTTGACTATGAAAAATACGTATAAATGATTAGGATGTATTATGAGAAAAATATATATTTTATTTTATAGTTTAATGTGCTATTTTTATTAATAAATTTATATTATAATATAATAGAAATTAAAATTTTAATTGAGGCGCAGAATTTTTTTTGTTTTTGCACAAATAGAATCACCTGCACTCTCTCCTAAATTCAAAAATCTGGATAGGTCCACCAAGCCCAATCTTGTGCCAAGAAGGGTCTATTTCCTTGGACACTTGGATTGTTTGGCATGATCTAAATAAGTGTACTTTTTAACTTTTTATGAAATATGGATTGAGTTTGTATTGAATTTGAAATGATTTGTTAAAGAGATGATTTGACTTAAATAGAATAGTAATTTTTTGACTTTTTAACTTTTTTCAAACATACTAACCAGCCCTTAATAATACTCGTCTGAAGCGAGTATGCATAATAAGTTTCTCTTAATTTTGAAGAAAGAAAACGAAGGAATGTTGTGAGTTCTTAAAGAAGACTTGTCTATTGACCTTCTTCCACTCAACCACCACAGTTGTACAGTACAACGACATCAGCAGCAGGACACTATCGTAATTTACAAAGTACTACATGACTAGGATCATGTTCTGTTTTTGAACACACGACTAGGATCACTCTCTTTCATTTCCCTCTTTCTAACATGTACAAGAGAATTTTAAATGATAAAAAATTTAATAAAAAGAAAATTAATTTTTTTTATCAAACTTGTATCAAATTAAGGGAAATTTTTTTTTTTTATCAAATCAAAGATGAATAAAATCTTTCACTAATTTTCAATAAGTTTTTTTTTCCACTTAAATTTGATGAAATTATTAAAAAATAAAAGATTAGACTATCGCTAATCTAGACTCATATATTTCATTAAATTTAAATTTGATGAAAAATTTGGTGAAAATAGTGTTTCAACTATTTTACCAAATTGATATCAAATGAAGGGAGTCATACTTTTTTTTATCAAATTAAAGGAGCGTTTAACTTTTCATCAAATCTCCTAGGTGACCGCTGATGGACGACCGAGTGGATGATTGATCGGACAACCGGTGAACAACCGGATTGGGGAAGATTTGATGAAAATTTACACTAGGCTAGACGACTGACCAAATTTGATGAAATAATTGGAGCACATCATATTAGATCAATTTTTTATTACTTTTATTTAAATTTGATGAAAATTTTGAGTAAATATTAGAGATAGTCTTATAGGTGAGTTTTTTTTTTCCACTAAAATTGATGAAAAGTTAAATTTGAGATGAGAAAGTAATTTTTTGAAAGTTTTTGATAAAACTTATATGAGAAGATTGGAATAACTCATATCAAATTAAGTTTTTACATAAATTTGGAATCAAATTAGACGAAATATTTGATGAATGATTGGAGATGTTCGACAGTCTTCATTTGTAAGAACCTCATCACATCACATTATCACAAATCCAAGAATTCTGAGGAGAAAAGGTTGGAAAGAGACCGAATTCTAGATGGGTTTGTTGGGTTTTCTCAAATTTGCATTAAAGTGCTTCGATTTTCTTGCTTGGTATGATTCTTTTGTCTTCTCGCTGCACCAAGAAAGTGAAAGAAAATTTTGCAGTATTAGTTGCTTTATCTTTGCGCTTCTGTTTGATAATTGATTACTCTCTTCGAATGCCCAACTTTCACGTCAGATATACTAGCCGATCTTGTGAAGTTAATTTTCAGCTTTATCTCTCTGTTTTGCTCCAGGTTCATTTGTATATACATGTGTATCTATATAAATGTACGTACATATGCATGTAGATACATATTTTATACACACTCATGCAAGTGTTCTTGTATTTCATGACTTGCAGGCCTTTCTTTGCTTTGGGCTGTCCTCTGTAAGTTCTCTCTCTCTCTCTCTCTCTCTCTCTCTCTCTAGTTTTTGATGACTGAAGAGTAAAGTTGGTATCTTCTCTCATGCTAATGTGATTCAGAAATTTTAGTATATAAAATTCATTAATTTTGTGAGAAATGATAAAAAATGAAGGCAAACAGTACTCTTTCTCATGCTTGTTTTATAAATTAAATTAGAAAATGTGAGAAAGAAAGCTACCTTATTTCATCTATTTTATTTCTTATTAAAAAAAAATGTGTGAGATTTAGTGAGAAAAAAATTGTTTGGTTATAAATTTTTTTATTATGGGGATATTATCTATTAAAATAATTGAGGTAAAAAAAAAAACCTATCACATGTACATGACATCCTTAGTTTTCTTACTTATCCAATAGATGATGAGAAAACATAATATTTTTTTTCCCTTGAAATAACAATAGTTATTCTCCCCCCCCCCCTTCCTTCTTCTCATTGCTTTGTTATATTTGGTGCTTTGTTTGACAGATATGCCTCAGTATGAGCAATCGAGAATAATTCTTACTCGGACATGCGAAATCCTGTGGCTTACTGGATTGTTTTCTCTTTGATTTCTCTCTTCCAGCTGGCTTTTGTGAAACTCATTGAGTGGTAATTAATTCTGCCACTATACTCTAGTACAGAGCTCATTTTTTTTTTCTATATTTACTTGGCAAATGGCATTTGTGAATTTCATAGTTGTCTTCACCTCCTACGTTGATTCCATTATTAAATAAAAATACTCAATCTTGAATGTCACCAATAAGATTTACTGTACCAAAAATAATAGGGTGAGAAAGTCATATATAGGAAAAAATATCTAATAGTCCAGCCTATAGGGCATGGGTTTTCTGTTCCCAAAATCTGTCTGTGTCCTAGTCTACATAGTCCTCAACACTCTCCCAATCAAGCAAGATCCTTGTATTTTGAGATTTCTAATTTAGATACCTGCCCTTGTGTCCTCTATCCTCAATACACTTCCAACCGCACAATCATGCCTCAAGATTCCCTTGAAGTTTTTCACCTTGAGAATCCCTGTCCTATATGGTACTGGGAGGGAGCGGAATATTGGCTCTATTCAATATAGAAGTTAGTAGGTCTTCGATCTCGAATTTGTTTATCCATTGTTCTGTGCCATAAAATGTACCCAAGTTGGTTGTTATTTTGGGCTCCCATGCATCTTAAGAGCATAGAATTTTTACCAGACTTCCCCAAGACGTAGCATTGTTATATATTTTTTTTCCTTCTCCTAAATTGTTTGATTTATTTGGCGGTGCTTTCTAATTTCCTCTGTGCATGTCAGGCTTCCATTCTGGCCTTACATGAAGCTAATGGCCATTTGTTGGTTAGGCCTACCTCATTTTAATGGTGCTTGCTATGTTTACGAGTGTCTTATTCATCCGTGTTTATCTGCGAATCCACAAGGAGTTATCAAACAGTTTGTCAAGCATGAGGATGAACCTCTCAACGCAGAAAGCTTTCTAGCCATGGCAGAGATGTATGTTAAAGAGAACGGATCTGAAGCTTTGGAGAAACTCATTGACAGAAAGGTATGCCATACTCAGTAAGCCTATCAACAATAGATAAGATGTCTAATGAGCAGTGTTTGAAAAATTGGATAATTTCCATAGAAAGCTAAATATTTGTTAACAGAGTATACGGTTCAGGCTTTGAGTCAGCAAAGTCCATGTTTGTAATGTCATATGATAGGATTGTTACGTGCAAATGCTGATAGGCATGCATACATAATTGTCAAAAACTCAGATTTTTCAATTTGGGTACACATGGCATGACAATGTATATTCTCTCTCTCTATATATATGCTGTTGATTACCCTTTTGCCTTTGCGTCAGTCCAATCATACAATGCCAAATCCACAAGTAGCAACATATACAGTAGCAAAAGAAAAGGTTGAGACAAGAAATTGTTGAGGCAAAAGAAATGGCTGCAGCAATTCAGGTAAAGTTTCTTATGATGCTTCTAAATCCATGAGTTTTTCTGCTTCTGTTGTGAGATTCCAGTGAGTGTTAGTGTTGGTATTCCTTAGATTGAAGGGACAGACACAATCCTCCATTGGGATTAGAATTTGAAAAGAGGAAAAATTCATTGTTATTTTAGACAATATACAATATATTTGAATGTTTTGGATATTCATGTACTCGTATTGTGTATCCCAATATCAAAAGATTAATGGTTTAGGGAAATTTGATGCCTAGACATAACCACACCTGATACTCATATTGAAGTCATGTAACAAATGTTAAACCATGATTGAGTTTATCATTGATAAGTATATCCTCTATGAACCATCTTTTTTGTTAGTCCAAATTCAAAGAGCCTAATGTTGCCGAGGAGGATGCCAAAACAATGGAACCAAAGGAGAAAATTCCTGTAGCTTCAACACAATCGTTAAGGTTTCTTATGTTATTTTCTATCATATTTTTGTTTTTACTTAAAGACAAAACCACCTATGAATCATCTGTTATTTCCCTTTTCAGTCCAAATTCAAAGAGCCTAATGTTGCCAAGGAGAATGCCAAAGCAGGAGAACTAAATGAGAAAATTCCCGCAGCTGCAACAGAACAGATAATGTCTCCTATCGTATATTTTCATTATATTTTGGCTCCTTGAGGGCTGCAATTTTCCATTCACTCACCTCTACAGTTGTTTTTTGCTGGTTTAGTTGTGCTATATTAAATCCCACTATATTCCTAAGGTTTATTATGTTGTATTCATAGTTGTCAAATTGAGAAACGAATCGTGTATCATTTTTTCTGTTTGTTTGAATTGTGCATTGTATCTTATATATCATATTGTCGTTAGATTTTTTAACATCTTTAAAAATAAGTAGAAAAATAAATGTATTTATAAAAAAGTAATAGCTTGAGAGAATAAAACACTAATGATGAATAATTCTTAAAATTGCGGAAGTAAGGTTGCTTGAAACATAAAATGCATTTAAAATGCAGAGTGAAGTTAAAATATGTATAAAATACTATCTTAATTCACCATTTATCCTTCTTTTCAAATTTCCTTTCATTGTGTTGATTTGGAGTGTCTTCTGCTCTTCATTGACATGGAAATGGTTTTGAATGTTGATAGGGATGTGGAATGTTATTCGTTGGTACATTATCTACATGTTAAAAGTTGACAATATGTGATCGAAAAGCTAGAGAGTGTATTACTGTTTTTTTTTTTTTTTTAACCTTCAATGTGAATTAACTTCAAAAATAGCTAATGGGGCATAATTCAAGTACATCAGCTCATTTCCCTTTTTTTTTTTTCCCCCCTTAACCAGATTGACTTTTATATACCTCATTCAATTATATTGCCCAACTCCTAAGTTTTTAAAACAAGGAAACCAGATTTTTTTAAATAGCCTCTCTCTCTCTCTCTCTCTCTCTCTCTCTCTCTCTCTCTCTCTCTCAATATTATGTAGACATGATTGATGTATTGTTTGTTGGATTTATTTTCTAGTGTGGCCCAATAGCCGACATATATCTACATGTTTTAATTTATTTGGACTCTACAATTAGATAAAGCCAATATTTGAGATAAAGTTCAGTAATTAAAATTTTAATATAATTACTCTTCTAAGATAAGAAGGAAACCTTGATGGATAGGAATTCTTCTGATAGAGTTTATCTGGCCCTCTTCTCTCCTCTATATAAGGATGGGTGACTCCCGTTTCATATCATGAGTATTTTTCCATCACTCTAAGTTTTATAGTCATCCTAATTAAGAGAGATAGAGAGAAGAAGGTGAGCCAAGAATTAAAGGTTCAACCATTAGGGGTATTTTCTCAACTTCTCTAATTCAATGGCTGACAAAGGTATGTTTGTTTTATTCTTGAGTTGTATTGAATTCAAGATCCCGTAAAGTTTAATTCCGAATTATTATTATGGTTACATGTACATTGATCAAACTTACATGTGGTATTAGAGCTTTCGTTTTGTGAATCAATACACATTGGAGTAATAATATATTTATTATACCGTTTTTAATAAACGATACCTTCATTTTATTATCGTTATTGATTTTAAAATATTATCTCAATTTGTTTGAATTGATCAAATGCGTAATATGCCTTTTTATTTTGTTATGCTATTAACATGATGTTCATATCCCTTTACAATAAGTAATATGCATGCTTTGGTTTATTGCATGCTTTGGTTTATTATTTTATAATCATTATAATATTAGTGAAGAATATTACTTCCTTTTGTATGCCATAGAATTGAATGATTATAAAATTATTATTTAAATAGACGGTTGGGGCATAGATTAAAAGCAATTTGTTGAATCATTCGGTCTATTAAAGAATTATGATTTTACCTCATCTGATTATATACACTTATTGTCTATTATTGTTGATATTTATATATCTTCATGATTTAAATTTGATATCATGATATAATTTTATGACATTGAATATTAAATATTGGAGTGGTTAATTCATATTAGGTGTAATTCTTATTGACTATTATATGAGATATTCATGATTGTTATATTACATAATTTGATATATAAATATTCATGTTCGTCCAGAGTTATTATTATTATTATATTGGTAATTGCAATCACATAAAACAAATTCTAGAAATCATAAATAGTGATTTCATTAAAATAATGATTGAATTAATGGTAATTAAATAACTCAAATTAATGAATAGAGAATATTGTTGGTTAGTTCCGTATTCATAAGGTTTACTAATTTAGTAATTGCCAAAGTGGCCTAGATTTGTAAACCTTATAAATATAGAACTACATAAAACAATTGTTAAAAGAGTAACATTAAGGTCGATAATATTCTCAATTATAATTAGGAGATTGAGACTAGCCCAAAAGAGAGTCACTTTCAAATAATTATGAATTTGGTAGGGTAATGTAACTTATGTAATTTGATAGATTAGAATTGAATACCCAAAGGTAACATGACTAGCTGAAAAGTTGCATAAATTATTTTAGATCTACATAAGTGATTCTTGACGAGTGGACAATAGATATACCTAAGTTTTGCCCAAAGGAAAGACTTATGTGATATCAATAGTTCATCATAATTCTCAAAGTTTTAATATGTATATTGTTCTATCTTATTTCAGTGATAGTTCCCACCTCATTGCACTCTCTTGCATCGGGCGTCCCTCTACTTACTGGTTCGAATTTTTCGGAATGGTATGAATATGTTCAATTTACATTAGGTGTGTTGGATCTCGATATGGCATTGCTTGAAGATAAACCTGCAGACATTAATCAATATAGTACTGCAGAACAAGTTGCCCTTTCTGAATCTTGGAAAAGGTCCAATAGACTCAGTTTGATATTTATGAAGATGACCATTGCAAATAACATCAAGACCTTATTACCTCAAACTGTTAATGCATTGGAATACTTAAAGGCTATTTAAGATCGATTTAGATCTACTGACAAATCACTTGCTGGCACTATTATGGCTGAATTGACAACAATGAAATATGATGGCAACCGAGGAGTTCAGGATCACATCCTCAATACGGCTGACAAAGTTGCAAAGCTTAAAATGTTAGGGATGCAAGTTGATGAAACTTTTCTCATGCAGTTTATTCTCAACTCACTACTATCACAATTCGGGGCATTCAAAATTCACTATAACACCAATAAAGATAAGTGGAATTTGAATAAGTTGACTAATATGTGTGTTCAGGAGGAAGTGAGGTTGAGGGAGGAAGGACGTCAAACTGTATTGGTTGTAACTCATGAAGCTTTAAAGAAAAAGAAGGGTAAGTTTGTAAAATCAAAGAAAAATCCACCCAAGAAAAAGAATGAACCTGGGAAAGAAAATCAGGCTCAGAATGGTTTCACTGTCAAGTGCTACTTTTGTGATAAGAAGGGACATATGAAGAAAGGCTGCAGCAAGTGAAAGGCTTGGTTCGAAAAGAAAGGGATACCTCTCAACCAGGAAACCGAAGAAAATTGAAAGATTTGTCTATATGGGGAACTGTCTCAAAGCTGAAGTCGTAACTGTAGGAACTTGTTGACTGATCTTAGTGACGAGTCATTAGATGGATCTAGAAGACACTTTTTATGTTCCTTCAATTTCTAGAAATTTAGTTTCATTATCCAAATTAGATCATGTTGGATATTCAGTTTTATTTAGTTGTGGAAAAGTCAATTTAATGTTTAATTCAATGATGATTGGTTCTGGTAATTTATGTGATGGTTTATATAAAATTACCTTAAATTATGAGTTTGCACAATCATTAGTGACTCTGTATTCGAGTATTAGTTTAAAATGTGGTCTAATTAATGAAAAATCCTTAATCTTGTGGCATAGACGGTTGGGGCATATCTCTAGAAATAGAATTGAAAAATTGGTGAAGAATGAGATTTTGAAAAACCTAGACTTCACTGATTTTGAGATACGTGTGGATTGCATTAAAAGAAAGCAAACCAAACACACCAAGAAAGGTGCTACAAGAAGTAATGAACTTCTTGAGATAATTTATACAGATATTTGCGGGCCACTCAACATCCCATGTTTTAGTGGTGAAAAATATTTTATCACATTTATAGATGACTTCTCACGTTATGGATATATGTATCTAATTCATGGAAGTCTCAGGCTGTTGACATCCTTGAGGTGTACATAACTGAAGTCGAGAGACAATTAGATAGAAAGGTTAAAATAGTGAGATCAGACAGGGGTGGTGAGTATTATGGTAAATATGATGAGTCAGGCCAAAATCTTGGCCTATTTGCCAAATTCTTAGAAAAGAAAGGCATTCGTGCTCAATATACAATATCTGGTACGCCATAACAAAATGGAGTTGCTGAAAGGCGTAATCGTACACTTAAAGATATGGTTAGGAGTATGTTAAGTTACTCAATTGTACCCATTTCATTGTGGGGTGAAGCTTTAAAGACTGCAATGTATATCTTAAATAGGGTTCCTAGTAAGGCGGTCCTAACAACTCATTTTGAGTTGTGGACTGGTAGGAAACCTACTTTGAGACACTTACATATTTGGGGTTGTCCAGCAGAGACAAGAATCTTCAACTTATAAGAGAAAAAGTTGGACTCAAGAACAATATCTGGATATTTCATTGGTTATCCAGACAAGCCTAAAGGGTACAAATTTTATTGTCCTAATCACAGTACGAGGATAGTGGAGACTGGTAATGCTAGATTCCTAGAGAATGGTGAAATTAGTGGAGTGAGAAAACACGAGTGGTGAATTTCGAAGAAGTTAGGGTGGATGTGCCAATATTTGACCCTTATCAAAAAATTGTTGTTCCTCAGACTATTTCACAGGTTGAGAAAAATAAACAACATAATGAAAATCCTTCACCATCTCATGTTTCACCACTTCATGAAGATACCACCATTGAAAATATTGTAGAACCACCACAACCGGCAATTCTGAGAAGATCTCAGAGGGAAAGAAAGCTGCCATTCCAGATGATTACATGGTATATTTACAGGAATTTGATTTTGATATTGGGATTAACAAAGATCCAGTCTCATTTTCATAAGCCATGAATAGTGATGATTCTATTAAATGGGTCAATGCTATAAATGAAGAGTTAAAATCCATGGAACAGAATAGTGTTTGGGATCTCGTCGAATTGCCTAATAATTGTAAATAGGTCAAGTGTAAATGGGTCTTCAAGACCAAGTGCGATGCGAAATGCAATATCGAACGATTTAAAGCCAACTTGTTGCCAAGGGTTTTACTAAAAAAGAAGGCATAGACTATACAGAGACCTTCTCTCCAATATGTAAGAAGGACTCGCTTAGAATCATCCTAGCATTGGTAGCTCATTATGACTTAGAGTTGCATCAAATGGATGTGCAAACTGCTTTTCTAAATGGGAATTTGGATGAAGAAATTTATATAGAGCAGCTAGAAGGATTTGTAAAGAAAGGTAAAGAACATTTAGCTTGCAAATTAAAGAAATCCATATATGGCCTTAAACAAGCTTCAAGGAAATGGTATTTAAGGTTTAATGATACCATTACCTCCTTCGGATTTAAGGAAAATGCAATTGATCAGTGCATATATGTGAAGGTTAATGGAAGTAAGTTCATTATTTTGGTGCTATATGTGGATGACATTTTGTTAGCTAGTAAGGACCTTGGCTTATTGCATGAAACCAAGGAATATCTTTCCAAGAACTTTAAAATGGTCGATATGGGTAGGCAAACTATATTATTGGCATAGAGATCTTTAGGGATCGATCTTAAGGATTGCTAGGACTATCTCAGAAAGGATATATTGATCGTGTTTTGGAGAGATTCAATATACAGTTTTGTTTAGTCGGTGATGCACAAATCATGAAGGGTGATAAATTAAGTGAAAAACAGTGTCCAATGAATGACTTGGAAAGAAAACAAATGAAGGACATTCTATATGCATCAGTAGTAGGGAGCTTGATGTATGCCTATACATGTACCAAGCCAGATAATAGTTTTGTAGTTGGAATGTTGGGAAGATTCCAAAGCTATCTTGGAATGGAACATTGAAAAGCAGTGAAGAACGTTATGAGATATCTTCAGGGAACAAAGGACTATATACTCACCTCTAGGAGAACAAAACAGTTGGAAGTCATTGGATACTCAGACTCAGATTTTGCTGGTTGCCTTGATAGTAAAAAATCTACATCAGGTTTTGTTCTTCTACTAGCTAGTGGAGCAATTTCATAGAAGAGTGTGAAGCAGTCCACTATTGCTTCATCTACTATGGAGGCTGAGTTTGTAGCATGCTTTGAGGCTACAAATCATGCTTTATGGTTGCGAAATTTCATTTCAGGACTTGGTGTTGTTGACTCAATTGCCAGGCCGCTGAAGATATGTTGTGACAATACTGCATTAGTTTTCTTCTCTAAGAATGTAAAGTACTCCAGTGGTTCCAAACACATAGAAGTAAAGTACTTAGTTGTTAGAGAAAGAGTCTAGAAACAATAAGTGTTAATTAAAAACTTAAGCACATCTCTTATGATTGTTGATCCATTCACAAAGGGATTGCTACCAATGACATACAAAGAGCATGTTATCAGGATGAGCCTTTTAAGCAACCCTTGATGTGTGGTTAATTGTGAGTGCTTATTTTTATTTGACACTATTTGCACAATAATAATTTTGTTTCTATTTTTCCTGCTTCTAAAAGTGTGTGTACACATTAATTTGAATATTGATAAACAGGAAATGTCTTAACAAGACAAATTATAGGGGCCTTTCAGGCAAATAATTACATATTTCAATAATGGACTGGGTCGGTAAAGGTTATCGATGGTGTAGTGCATAGAAGGAAATATGACATAAATGTTATATAACCGCTACGACTCACATTGGTGATCTGAAGTAATCACAGGATTATAATTTTTAATATATCTGAACTTATTGGCTATTTTTAAAATTCGTGATCATGTGTCAAAATTTTTAGTTTGGAATCCAATGAGTCAAAATTTTATAAATTGCATATTTCTGAAAAAATTCATAATTGCATCATAATCGGCTTAATGGGCCAAGTGGGAGAATGTTAGATTTATTTTCTAGTGTGGCCCAACAGCCTACATATATCTACATGTTTTAATTTATTTGGACTCCACAATTAGATAAAGCCAATATTTGAGATAAAGTTCAGTAATTAGAATTTTAATATAATTACTCTTCTAAGATAAGAAGGAAACCTTGATAGATAAGAATTCTTTTGATAGAGTTTATCTGGCTCTCTTCTCTCCTCTATGTAAGGATGGGTGACTCTCCGTTCATATCATGAGTATTTTTTCATCACTCTAAGTTTTATAGTCATCCTAATTAAAAGAGACAAAGACAAAGACAAGAAGGAATTATTAGCGGTATTTTCTCAACTTCTTTAATTCAATGGCTGACAAAGGTATGTTCGTTTTATTCTTGAATGTATTGAATTTAAGATTCTGTAAAATTTAATTCCGCATTATTATTATGTTTACATGTACATAGATCAAACTTACATTGTTTACTTATACGAATTGTACAGCTTTACAAGGATAGTTCTAAAAATCCTCACTGCCAGCATGTTTATTTTATGTCGGGGAAGCATCAATGGTTCCTTACCCCTGCAATTTTGCAGATCAAGATGATGCTTAAAGCCAGAGGATGGATTGGAAAAGGCGAAAACATATGTAGCAATTTGTTGGAAATGATGCTCTGTCGGACTGCTAGGAGTGGGGTTTTTTTATTTTTAATTTTTTTTTTTATCAAGCTGTTATCTTCACATCTCTCAAATATGATGTGGACATGCTTCTCAAGTATCATCTGTGATGGCAAACCTTGACCGCATGAATTTTGTCTGCTTGTTCTTGTAAATTCAATTTTAGTTACCTTTTCGATGTAGTGTTTGTGATAGTTGAGGTTTCGCTTTTGGCAGTCAATTGAAATTTGTAAATTGAATATTATAAAATGTTAATAATAATCTTGTTTAATATTTTAGTGAAGATAATGAGCATACAAGTGAACGACGATACAAGCATATAGAAAACATAGCCTTGTGTTCAAAACTTTAATTTTCAATTTTTGTTTTTGCTTTTCGTATTTTCAGGAACAAAAAAATAATGTAAAGTATGTCCTGAAATATTGTTCAAAAATTTAGAAAACAATTCAAAAGTTTACCTTAAAAATGAGTGTTTTTATAAATAAATTAAATTTAATTCCAAAAATGTTTTCGAGAGGGTTTGCAAACGGGAAATTCTATTTCCACCACCTTGATAAACTCAGTTAACACACTTAATGAAAAATTAGATTAATGAAAATTATATCCTAATTAAAAATTACTATAATAGCCATTGATCAACACTCTTAATATTATATATACAAATTCTCTATACACATCTTTTACAAATTAAAATATCTCAATATATATTTTTTGAAACAAAAAAATTATATATACAGAAATCGAACAAGGTGTAACAGAAATCGAAGAAAAACAAGGCGTAACAGAAATTTGTATATATAAAAATTATGTATAGAGAATTTGTATATATAAAAATTATATACACATCTTTGATTCAATTGATTGATGTCGAGGAAGAAGAACAAGGCGTAACAGAAATCGAAGCATCATCGAATCGAAACAGAGGAGGATGTGTGGGATATTCGCGTATTTGAATTAAAAAATTCATTCGGCACTTCAGGACCGAACTTACAAAAATATTTCAACAATTAAGTTCCGAAAGTATTGTATTTATTCGGCATTATATCACTGAAAATATAGAATATATTCGGAAAACCAAACTTATGTATTTTTTTCGGCATTTAATGGACAAAATTATATCCAATATTCGGAAACCACGTTCCGAATGAAACACACATATTCGGAAAGCCAGTGCCGAAGACTACACAGCACTTCCAACTACGGATTATTACTTTGGTCTTGACGAAAGTGGTTGATTAAAGTGTGTGTAAAATTGATTGTGGTCTTTCATCCGTAGTTGGAAGTAAAATTGGTTGTAAAATTGATTATTACTTTGATTCAATTGATAATCCGCCAAAAAACAAAGGGTGATTGGGGTCACTTTGGTCTTGGCGAAAGTGGGTGGGAGTAAAATTGTAAATTGAGGTAAATTAAAGAGTGTGTATTTTGAGGGTAAAGTGTGTGTACATATGAGTGAATGATTTATTTGTAATTTTAAGGATGTGGGTTGATATAATTACTTAATAATTAAATTAATCAAGATGTATATTGAGAAAAGATTTGCCTTGAGTTTATTAAGGTGGTGGAAATAGAATTTCCCTTTGCAAACAAGTTTTCATCATCATTTTTATTAGCAATGATCCAATCTCAATCTGGTCTGAAGTGCATCCCTAAGTCACTAGCCCAACCCAACATAGAAAGTTTTTTTATGAAGGACTTTTCTTAAGTGTGCAAGGCACATGGTATGCAATTCATTTACGTCTTTCTGTTTACCTTCTGTTTTATGTTTACACCTTACACTTACACTCTTTGTGTTGGTTGCATATGGTGTACAACTTTAAGGGTTGCACACCATAACAGGACTCTTTTATAAAAGGTTGAGACGGAAGTTACGGCTTGTCATCAAGCACTTAAATGGGCGTAGGAGCAAAAGTTTTGTCATGTTTGGATATCGACAAATTATCAGCTTTTGGTGGATGTTCTTCGTCCTTAGGAGTGTTTGGTTTGGTCTATTGGTACTACTGTAAAAGGTATTAAGTTGGTTAGTAAGTTTTTTGATTATTTGTATATTTGTAAGGTTTAGCGGCAAGCTGTACTTTCCTACTTAATATATCCACTATTTGTTTTGTTTGTTTCTCAAAAAAAAAAAAAAAAATGAAACTCAAATTATAAATATATAAAAATATGATAAATTTAACATTATTGGCTGATAATCTTAACCTAATTAAAACTATTAAGTGAGTGAGGTTTTAACCACTATTGTTCATTACTCCAAACAAAGTGAAAATTGAAGTGCTAAAAAAATGGCTGCTAGGGCGGAGGCCGACGGCGTTTCAGCGTCCACTCACTCAACAACCCTTTAGTTGCCAAAATATAACGCATCACACCAAAAAAATAAAAACAACAAATTGCACATTGTACACTTTTTTGTTCAAATTTTATTTTGATATATTATATTTCTTTTTTTTTTGATCGGGGATATATTATATTTCAATTGTAATTATTTTATCTTCAAACTTTTAAGTGAGTTTTAATATGATGATTTCGTCAACTCTCGTTAAAAAAATTAACAAAAAACCATTTTTACCTTTTAAATTTTACTTCAATTTCAGTCTTTAAAATTTGGTCTTTGTATTTAACTTGGGTATTGTTTAATAAATTAAAATTAAATACTAAAATACTAGTGTTAAAATTAAGCAAAAATTAGTCACTTAATTTTGATGTGACCTATTAACTAATAGGTTAACTTTCCTTTTCAGTTTGGATCATACTTTTTACTTTCTCGGTGTTATTCAAATTTTATTTTAGTTGAAATTAATTTATGTGACTATTTTTTCTTGATAGTATAAATTAAATTAAGTAAATATTTCTATTTTTTACTAACTAAATTATGTAATTTTTATCACCATAATTTAAAATTTCTTATTAATTAATAATACTATTAAAAAATTTTAGGATTAGATGCTTGAGCTTGATCATGTCCCTATACTCTATCAGCATGTTTGTTTGGATGGATGGATAATGGGAGATTAGAATCTATAGGATTGTAATCTTGAGATTCATAGTTCTGGGACTATTTGGTTGGATATGATATGTATCCCAGGTCGGTTTAGTCATAGGATTAGATGTCAGGAAATACTCAAATGACTATTTTACCATTTTTAATTATTTACTAAGTAATAGTAATATTAAACATATCTTTAATATTTTAATTATTTTTAGCTTGATTAAATAAAAATTTATTTTATTTTATTTTTTTACACAATTAAATAATTTTTTTAAAATAAATAAATAAAATATCAATAAAAATATATGCTATTTTTTTAATTAAAATGTTAAATAAATTTATTTTTAAAAATAATAATAATTAAATAATGAAATTAAATAAAACATCTATTAAAATTTAAATAATGAAATTAAATAAAATATCAACAAAATTTTAAAATAAAACATCAATAAAATATCTATAAAAAATTATTTAAAAAAATTAAATAAATAAAACATCAATAAAAATTAAATAAAATTATTTTATTTTTAAATTGAGACTACTTTATTAAGTATAATTAATACCATGAGGAAAAAGATATTTAATACTAGAGGGTCAATAATAAAATTTGACAACCTAATCTCATGGAATGAGTTTTTTCACGATTTGTGTCCCACTCCCCCCATAGGATACAATAGTCCCACAAATTTGGGATTAATAGTCCGAAAAAATTTAAAACAAACAACGGACTATTAGTCTAATGGGGAAAGCACCAATAAATCCCAAATTTGAAAATGTTAACCCATTTAGTCCCGAAGGTTTTTTGTTGGACTAATAGGTCATATTTCTCTAAAAGCTTACTATAGGCCTTTTTATGTCAAACATTATTTGTCAAACATCAAACATTAGCAACGTCAGGATTATTTATCAAACATCAAACATTAGTAACGTCAGAATTATTCGTATAATGTTGGTAAAAACATTAGCAACGTTAGAATTATTCATCCAACATCAAACATTAGCAACGTCAAGATTATTCATCAAACATCAACCCTTAAGACCATCTCCAACCCTGAACCAAATCTAGTAGCCTGCAAAGCAATGGTAGCTGTTAACTCAGCATTTAATGGCGCAAGGGCTGCTGCTCAGGGACAGGATGGACAAGTCTACACGTCTGGTTTTATGAGAAGTTTGAGTGCTTCAAGTCTAAAGAGGCCTGGCCTAAGTTTGGAAATGGTTCTGGGCCATCATAAGTTGAATTATGAATTGGTTGAACCGTTTAAAGGGCCCAATGGGCAGGTGTTATATGATGCCCATATAAAAGACATGGCCATGGATGTTGGGCCTACCACTAGAGAGTCCAGTGTTTCTCAGACTCAGACTCAGGTTGCTAATCAAATTCCCAAGTCTGCAGTCTTAAAAGGTAAAGGTAAGGAGCAATATGGGTCGTCCAGTGTTTCTCATACTCAGACTCAGGTTGCTAATCAAATTCCCAAGTCTGCAGTCTTGAAAGGTAAAGGTAAGGAGCAAGCACAAGGTAAAAGGAAGACCAGCTACATTCGACCACAAAAGGGACTCTTAGGTCTGGAAAAGAGAGCCGGTCTGAAGGGTGCCTCAACAAGCAAATCAGCCCCTAAAAGATCCCTGTTTAGAGCATCTGTTGCTGAAGCTTCACTGTTAGCTTTAACTGAGAAAGAAGGAGAATGAAGTCAGCATCTATTGGATGAGGCACAAGCATGTTTGCAAATGGGTAAGTTGCTGGGTGTGGATATGTTGGGAAAGGAAAAGGAGGCTCTCAATAAAATTGTGGAGATGAAAGTCAAAGATATATGCAAGATGGATAGGGGTAATGGTGCAGCAGACTAACAAGTATCCATCGATGGAGTTTATTCGGAGTTTGTTATGTTCTTATGAAGATGTTTTCTTGGAATATTAGAGGAACTGGTAGGCAGGAGAAGAGAGGGAAAATAAGGAATATTCTGAAGGAAAGAAATGTGGATGTCGTTTTTTTTCAAGAAACTAAAAAATCTGTAGTAGTTGAAAAGGATGTGAGAGCAATGTGGGCTAGAAACAAAATGGAGTACACTGCTGTAGACTCTGAAGGCCTAGCTGGAGGTCTGCTTTGCATATGGGATCCGGAGGTTTTTCAACTTAAGGACTGCTGTTGCACTAGAAGATTCATCCTCCTCTCTGGTACTCTCTTTAATTCTTTTGACTGTGTATTACTAAATATTTATGCTCCTAATGAGATGGGTAATAGGGCCAAACTGTGGGATTGCTTATTAAAGCTAAAAAGGGAGTTTCCTAATCCTTGGTGTTTATGTGGAGATTTCAATGAGATAAAAAGTGTAGGTGAAAGGAAGGGTTGCTTTAGAAGAGATAAAGGCATGAGAGAGTTCAATGAATTTATCGATCAATGTGAAGTAAATGATATCCCATTATTTGGCAGAAAATATACATGGTGTAACTTAATAGCAGGGGATAAGTGGAGTAGAATTGATAGGGTGTTAGTGGACCCCAAATGGTTGAAGGTGTTTAATTTAAAGCTTTGGGGTCTTCTTAGGCTCATATCTGATCATTGTCCTCTGTTGCTGATAGAGGATGAAAGAGACTGGGGTCCTAAGTCTTTCAGAATCATCAACGCTTGGAGTTTACACCCATGCTTTCCAGCCTTTGTAGAGAAGACCTGGAAAGAGGCAGAAGTTGAAGGTTGGGCTGGCTTTGTTCTCCTGAAAAAACTTAAAATTCTGAAGGCAGGGTTAAAGGCTTGGCATAAAGAGGTTTTTGGTAGTGTGACTGTGAAGTTGAAGAAAGTTGAAGAGGATCTGCACTTTCTGGACTTAGCTGCTGAATCCAGAGATCTGGATGAGGCAGAAAGAGCAAGAAGTAGATTACTCAGAGATCAGGTGTGGAGACTTAGCAAAATGGTTGAATGGTTGTGGTTGCAAAAATCAAGACTCAATTGGAACTTGAAAGGAGATAGAAATACTAGATTTTTTCATGTTATTGCCAAGGGTAGGCAAAGTAGAAATGCGATCTTGTCCATGTCTGTTGGGGCTACTGTGTTGGAAGATCCTACCCAGATTAGGAAAGAAGTCTTTGACCACTTTTGTAAGTAGTACACAGAGGATTGGAGAGTTAGGCCTAAGCTAGGTGGCCAATTTAAATCAGTCCAAGATTGTCCTGGCTTTGACAGACTGGAAGCAGATTTTTCAGATGAAGAAATTAGGGCTGCTGTGAAGGATTGTGATGGGAACAAGGCCCCTGGTCCAGATGGCTTTAACTTGACTTATTTTAAAAAATTCTGGTTATTGATGAGAGCTGATTTACTGAAGTTTTTTAAGGAATTTCATAGGCATGGAAGGTTGGTGTTGGATCTTAATAGCTCATTTATTTCACTAATCTCTAAGGTTGAAAATCCTGTGGGGCTAGGTGACTATAGACCTATCAGCCTAGTGGGTTCAGTTTACAAAGTCCTTGCAAAAGTTTTGTCTAGTAGGCTAAAAAGAGTGCTTCCTCATATCATCAGCGATACCCAAACAGCCTTTATAGGTGGAAGAAACATTCTGGATGGTGTGCTAATTGCAAATGAGGTGGTTGATGGCTGGAGAAAAGCCAAAAAGAGAGGTTTGATTATTAAGCTTGATTTTGAAAAGGCTTTTGACTCTGTTAATTAGTGCTTCTTATCATCCATGTTCTTCAATTTTGGGTTTGGTGCAAAATGGATTAGTTGGTTAAAAGAATGTATTACTACATCAAAACTCTCAGTGTTGGTTAATGGTTCACCAACTGAGGAATTTTGCCCTCAGAAGGGCCTAAGGCAAGGTGACCCCCTGTCCCCCTTTCTGTTTAATGTAGCAGCTGAGGGTCTTAATATTCTTATGTCAAGAGCACAACAGTTGGGCTTGATTAAAGGTGTGACGATTGGTTCTAATGGGGTGCAGTTAACTCATTTACAATTTGCAGATGATTCCATAATATTCTGTGAAGCTGAGGAGATGGAGGTGTGCAATATTAAGAGGGTCTTAAGGTGATTTGAATTGATTTCAGGGCTGAAAATAAATTATCATAAGAGTCAGGTGTGCGGTCTTAATGTTCCTGAAGAATCCTTATCTAGTTTTGCCTTAAAGCTGCACTGTAAATCTAAGGCACTTCCTCTTAAGAATTTGGGTTTGCCTTTGGGGGCCAATCCTCATAAGAAGGCAACTTGGAAACCAGTTCTTGATAAAATTAAAATCAGACTAGCATGTTGGAAAAGAAAGCTGCTATCATTTTCAGGAAGGCTCACTCTAATTAAGTCTGTAACCTCTGCCTTGCCTTTGTATTATCTATCTCTTTTTAAAATGCCAGTGGGAGTTGTAAGAGAATTTGAGAAGCTACAAGTTGCTTTTCTCTGCGGTGGGTCGGGGTCTAGAAAACCAATCTACCTGGTTAAATGGGATGATGTAGCAAAGAATATGAATCAAAGGGGCTTGGGCATCAGAAGAATAAGGCTGGTTAATGATTGCTTGTTATTAAAATGATGGTGGAGATTTGCCATAGAGAAAGATGCTTTGTGGAGACAGATCATTTGCAGCAAATATAAGCTGGATATTAAAAGCTGGTGTCCCTCTCCTATTTCAAATAACAGCTATTCTGGTGTGTGAAAAGGTATCATTTCCTTAGCGGAGATGAGTGGTAATCTGATGTCATTCTATCATAACAATTTTCTTGTTCAGGTAGGGGATGGGAAAAGAATTATCTTCTGGAAGGATAGATGGTGCTCCAATAGTTGCTTGAAAGATGAATTCCCTACTCTTTATAGATTAGTGATGGAGAAGGATATAACTTTGCGTATAATGCATGATAGGAGGGTTGCAGCAGGGGATTGAAGCCTTCTTTTTAGAAGAAGGCTGTATGACTGGGAAGAGAGGGAAGTCTGTAGACTCAAGGAGCTTTTGATCTCTGGCTCTAATTGTTGTGATAATCTGGAGGACAAACCAATCTGGTTAGCTACAGGCTCTGGTATGTTTTCTGTCTCATCTGTCTATAGGAGTGAAGTTATCTCCCTTGGCCCCTCCCTTATTACTAGCAAGTTAGTTTGGAACAATCTCGCTCCTCTAAAGGTCCAATTTTTTTGCTGGTTAGCATGGAAAAACAGAGTAAAGTCAGTAGACTTCCTTCAGAAAATTGGAGTCCTTCAAGCTTCTTCACCAGTTCTTTGTGTTTTTTGTAAAACTGTGGCTGAGACTAACTGCCATGTGCTGTTGCACTGCCAATTTTCCTGGAGGGTTTGGTTTGCGATGTTGAATTGGTGGGAGGTGCAAGGTGCCCTTCCCGGATCTGTGGAAGCTATTCTTCACTGGTGGGAATGTGTGAAGCTTGGCAAGAAAGAAAAATTGCTTTGGAAAGTTATTCCCTTAGCTATCTTTTGGTCTCTGTGGAAGCTGCGAAATGAGTGTTTTTTTCAGGCTGCTAAACCTCACTTGGAGGACCTGTGCGAGTTGATTAAAATCAGAGTTGCACTGTGGTTGAACTAGAGATTCAAGGGCTTCAACTTCACTGTCCAGCACTTCATGACCAATTTAAGACAAATCAGGTACTGTTTGGGGAGTAAAACTGTCCTACGTGGCTAATTTAGATCTCACTTTGCTGCTGGTTTTTCTTGGAGTACTTCCCTTGGTGTTTTGTTCTAGTGGAGTTCATCTTCTGGTCTGGTGTGATCTGCTCAATTCTCTGTTTCTGCTGGCGTTTTGGGCTGCTGTTTTGAGCTTCAGCTTCTTCTCAATTCCGTGTCAGGTTGGGGTTGGTTCTGGAGTGAGCTGCTCTCTGTCACAAGTTGTGGGTATGCTTCTGCATATGCTTGGTCTGTTGAATCTCTTCCTGTGGGTATGCTTCGGTATCTGCTTGGTCTGCTGGTCCTGGTGCTTTTTGTTTTTTTTCTGCTTTGTTCTTCTCTCCCTATTACGGTTTGGTTCCTCTCCAAACCCCCATTCCTCTCCTTTCTTGATGTAATCTCATCTTGTATGGTCATTAATTAAGGTTTCTTTGGCTGCTTCAAAAAATCTGGCATCAAATTTAAAATTTGGTAAAAAAACACTTTTTCATGCTCCAACGGTTTCACCAAATTGATATCAAATCGAGATTTTACCAAACGTTTCACCAAAATGAAGACAGGCTCCGCATTTCATCAAAACACTGTGTATGACCGTTGGGGGAGACCAACCGGTTGACCAGTCGGTTGACCGGCCGGTTGACCAATCGGTCGACCATCAAAAGGTTCAAACAGTTCCAAAAAAAAGGTCAAACAGTTGAAAAAAAAAAAAAAATTTTTTTTTTGCCTTACCGGTCGACTAGCTGGTTGACTGGTCGACCAATCGGTCGACCACTAAAAGGTTCAAAAAGTTCAAAAAAAAAATATAAAATTTTTTTTTTTTGGCTTAATCGGTCGACCAACCGGTTATCCCGGCACAGATTTGATGAAAATTTGATGAAAATCAACCGTTGGAGCACTCGGTATCAGATTGAGGAAAAAGTCATTTTTTTACTCAGATTTGATGAAAACTTTGGTTCAGGGTTGGAGATGCTCTAAACATTAAGATTATTCATCAAACATCAAACATTATTCATCAAACATCAAACACAGATTCTCAACCATTAAACATTAGGATTATTCATCAAACATCCATCAAACATTATTCATCAAACATCAAACACAGATTCTTAACCATTAAATATTAGGATTATTCATCAAACATCAAACATTATTCATCAAAAATTTTGAACAGATCTGAGGCCAAGTTGAAGAAGATTTAAGGTGATTTGTAGGAGCTCCATCAGATTGCCATCGTGAAACCCCTTTCTAACAAAGATCAAGACCAAATTTGGATTCACACAAACACATTTATACAAACACGCACACGCACACGCACACGCACACGCACACGCACATATATGTATAACACCTGTAAGCTCTAGATCTAAGATACAAATACACCCGCACACAGATCTCAGACTTGAGGCCACTGTGGCGGGGGAAAGAACAGTAAGAGAGAGAGGGAAGAATATATATATATATACACATAGATCTGTGTATCGTTGGACCCGTGCACCATCGTGTCGGAGCGATAGCGGCGGAAGAGAAGATCAGTGGAGGAGGGAGATTGAAGACAACGTCGGCAACGATGGAAGGACTACGACAATCGGCGGCGACGTAGACGACACAGAGAGAGAGAGAGAGAGAGAGAGAGAGAGAGAAAGAGGAGATGGAGGAGATCAGATCTTGTTTGATGATGATGTTGTGATGCTTGATGTTGTTTTGATGATGATGTTTGATGTTGTTTTGATGATAATGTTGTGATGTAAAAAAAGGATTAAATGGTTTAAAAAAAACTCTCATGACTAGATAGAGTAATATTTTTCAATATGGGATTTATGAGTAATTTTTCCTAGTCTAATCCTACCAAACAAACGTGCTGTCTCTCTCTCTCTCCCCCTCTCTCTCACACACTCACAGTTAAAAAAAGAAAAATTAAAGATGAGAACATCAATAATGAAATCAGCAATGATAGGTATCACTACAACAAAATTGAATTTTTACGACTTGCGATGCATGCCGTAAAAACTCTTTCACGGCATGCAGACAAATGCCGTTATATGACATGCCGTGGAAAGTTGAGTATCATTTACGACATGCAGGTAAAGTTGTAAAAAGTAATAAATTAAACATTAATGACATACTTTGTATGTCGTATATAACTTTTTACGACATATTTGTCATGCCATAAATCATCATACTTTCCGTGGCATAATTTTGCATGCCGTAGAAGGTTATTTTCAAAAAATTAATGGCATACTTTGCATGCCGTATATAATATTTTACGGCATTTTCTTGTATGTCATAAATTATCACTTTTCATGACATAATTTTGTATGTTGTAGAAGATCATTTTAATATATTTATGACATACTTTGTATGCCGTATATTATCTTTTACGACATTTTCTTACATGCCATAAATCATTACACTTTTCACGGCATAATTTTACATGCCGTAGAAAGTTATTTTGAATATATATATATATGAATATGACCTTGCCTAACCGTATGTAGACAGTTGTTTATAAAATGTAACCTGTTACAAACCAAGCAAAGGCAGCAACTATGAAATAAGCAAAAAAATCTAATATCCATACACCAAACAACCTGCATACTTACTTTTATTCTCAACTTCTATCATATCAAGTTGATAACAACCTCAAACATACAAATCAAAAAAAATATCCAAATCATAAAATTCATTTATCAACATGATCTACACTATGAAAGATGGCAAACTTTTCCCATCTGATTATGCATTTATCCAGAGTTTTAAATCACATGATTTACACTGTGAAAGAACTGTCCAAGTACAAATTTTGAGACCCAATAGTGCCCAGAGATGATCATGATCACCATTCACATTGTATACGGGCCCAATATCTATTTTAACTGGACACTTCTCGTAGATTAAAATGAAGTATGTGAAGTAGCAAAGGGATACATTTAAAGTTATTGATCATCTACACTTGACCTAGGAACCTTATAAATAGCATTAAAATCAGCTGACAACTGAATTAAGCTTTAGCTGGTGCAAAAATGAAGTATTCAAATCTTACATCCACATTGTATACGGGCCAATATCTATTTTAACTGGACACTTCTCGTTGATGGAAAAAGCTTCCCTGCCATAAATAAAAATTAAACCTTTTACAAGATCCAAACACAACCTAATTGATCTGCTAGGGTAGGTAGCCCTTCTTCCTCAGCTTCATCCCTTAACTGCATAGAGGATGCTTGGGATTCCTCAATCCTCATGCTTACTACCTTGCTACATCGGTTGAATGGCACCTTCCCTCTGCTCGATGTAACTCCCTTGGTCCTGACCATAATTAGAACATAACATTCCACCCAAAATCACTTACAGAACTATGGATCCAATATAACACTTTCTTTCTTTCTTTTAGCAACACCTATTTTCGTTGTTACAAATTGTGCTGCTCTTTTTTGTGCCACTAAGCTGGTAATCTTTACACTTGGTTCAGTAAAGCATCTCATGAGAGCTAATTAGCCTAAGGCAAGCACGACAGCTAAAGGAAACAACTTCACAATTACACCATCCTAAGGTGGCCAGCCACAGTTCCATGATCAACCTACTCACTCAAACATACCCATTACAGCAAATGATTTAAATTTATTATTAGAATAGATAGAGTTATATCCTCAACATGATTTAACCTCTCCCCATAACATCTCACCTTCCCAAACCCTTATCTCCTACATATTGCAAAGCATGCAAAATTTAATTCAATTCCAAAAGATGTTTCTAAATTAATTGTCTTTGTTAAAAAGCATATGGCTTAGAGAATTAAAGGCCAAAGTATCAGAGGTTTCAAACAACCAAATAGTCAATGCCTTCCAATGAAAAGCCAAAGTCCAGACCTTCCAGGCATTTACTACAAACACAAATATTTAACTTACAACTTTCCCAAATTTTTTTCCTTATTGGTGGGAGGATGGGGGTTGCTTTCAGAGACTAGTATGTCTGCATTAGTAATTGTATGAAACCTGCACATATGTAATGAATGTTGGACTTGACAACCTTTCATGATCAAAGAAAACCAACAACAAAATTATGGTAATTTGCTACATATTTATTGTTTCTATCACCTATATAACACTCAAAAGAAATAAAAATAAAAAATAAATTAAAATTAAAAGAAAATACCTTTTCAATATTATCCATCATTACCCCTTTGACCTCTGTTATTTGTGCCTTCAGTTTGGACAGCTTACTTAATTCATTTGGATGGTTCATACAATACTGCATGTGATCTTTGAGCCTTGGCCTACAAAACAAAATGCATAATCAATGAACAAGGCATCATTGGGATACAGGAGAACAAAAACTTTGAGCTTTTTTTAAAAAATATGAATGAAAGCAGTTATAGTCCCGTAATTACCAGAAAATCAAGAGAAAACTGAAGCAGATAGCAAAGAACAACTAAGATTAAAATAATTTAGGGAAAAAAAAGGAGAAGAATGTGCATGTGGCATACTCTTTCTCTAGGTTCCACAACTCTGGAAATGCATGGGGCATCTGTCTGGAAAATGAAATGAGAATAAATAATGTTAAAGAACTAAAATAATAATGAAATGAGAATAAATAATGTTAAAAAAATAGTAAAATTCAATTTGACAGAGATTTCAAGGGTTAGGAACTTAAGGACAGATATTTGAACAACCAAGAACATCGTTATTTTAACTCTCAAATGATTGAGATATTATCAGCAACTAAAAATCATCAACGCAAAAGTAACCAGGAGTTACTGCAGCGGAAATTCCAAACAAAAGCAACCATCCAAATATCATATCTCAATCCAGATGTGTTTTACTAGAATGTCCTAATTTCAAATACAAAAATCATTTTCCAAAATATTTAGAGCAAGTAGCAGAACTACAAGAAAGCTTTCTTTATATGAATAACCAATCCATTTTCAAATATAGTTGTTTGTATTCGGAAAACCTGAAGAAGTTAAACAATGAAAAACTTTTCATGAAAATAATCATGAAAGTTTTGTGACCCTTGGATTACACTTAGAATAAAGCACCACACACTAATCAAGATAATCTTGTTAATCGATGACAAAACTTGTATATTGATTAATCAAAAGAAGTACAAATATATAAGCAATAGAATGAAACCCTAATAATCCCTAATAATCTAAAGTACTAAACTATCCTTAATGAATATTATAAATGCCATACCCTAAAAAGACACATAGAACACAACGAGAACTAAGCTTGGAGCGCGCCCGTTTAGGAAGGAGCACAAAGCATGCAGAACCAAAAATACGAAGAAGAGAATAATTGGGAGCAACACCAAAAAGACGCTCATACGGAGATGAGCCTGAAAGAAGAGGAGTAGGCATTCGATTGAGAAGATATGCAGCAGTAAGCACAGCTTCTCCCCAGAAAACAGAAGGGACAAAAGATGAGAGCAACAAAGAGCGAGCTGTATCAAGAAGATGGCGATGTTTGCGCTCAGCTCGACCATTTTGTGCAGGAGTGTCAGAACACGAAGACTGATGAATAGTTCCATGAGTAGCTAAATACTCCTCAAACTCAGACAAGTAATACTCACCCCCCAAATCAGAACGAAGAATTTTAATGGTGGTAGAAAATTGAGTGCGAATCATGGAGTGAAAATTAGAATATATTTTGTAAAAATCAGATTTTCGAGTCATCAAATAAACCCAAGTAAACCGACTGTAATCATCCACAAAAGCTACATAATATTGCGAACCACCTTTGGTAACTATAGGGGAAGGACCCCAAACATCAGTATGGACCAATTGAAAAGGAGAAGAGGAAATAGAACTACTTTTATTAAAAGGAAGAGCAGACATTTTAGCCAGTTTACAACCACGACACTCAGAAATATCACTAATGGGAAAATTGCCTAAATGTCCAGACTTAACTAACATCCTCAACCGATCACTCGACAGATGACCTAACCTAGAATGCCAAATATAAAACAAAGATGACTTATTGTTCAAACAAAAAGAAGACAATGCAGTAGAAGACACTTCTAGAGGAACATGCAAGCTGTCCAAGATATATAGTTCTCCAACTCTACGCCCGATCCCAATCTGCCTCTTGGATACCCGGTCCTGTACAACACAATGAGAAGAAGAGAAAACAACATCAAAACCGGAATCAGATAATTGACTAATAGAAATAAGACTGAGTGAGAGGTGAGGCACATAAAATACAGGAGAAAGAGACAAATGGGAACAGGAAATAGAACCAACAGAATGTACAGGCATAGAAGAACCATTAGCAGTAGCAATAGTGATAGAAGAAGAAGGAGAGACACAATTACTGAGGAGAGATGCAACAGGAGTCATATGATGTGAACAACCAGAATCAAAGATCCACGAAGTATGGATATTACCTGAAGAGGATGAACCAGACAAACCTAACTGAGTGGTAGTCATAGCGGAGGCTTGGGACGAAAGATTTGGATTGGCCACCATGAAAGACTTGAACTGCTCAAACATAGACTGCATATTGGAAGATGGATCATTCTCAGAAACTGGTGCAGAAAAGGCGGCAGATGAGCGAGATCCTGAAAATGTCGGCTTAGCAAATGGTGAACCAGATGAACGACCCTTGGGCTGCAAAAGTTTAGGACATGCATGTTTCCAATGGCCTTTCTGATGACAAAAGCTGCACTCATCCATGGAAACCCGAGGCTTGGGCTTACCAGTAACTTGAAATAAATGAGAAGATGGGGTGGGCAAGAGCGGAGGAGTGGCAAAAACTGACTGGGAAGCAGGAGTACCATGAGCCACCTTAAACCGAGTTTCTTCCGCAATAAGCTCACGGACAGCACCATCTACAGAAGGCAAGGGAGACCGATGAAGAATAGCTCCCCGAAGTGGCTCAAATTGATCACGAAGGGCCATGAGAAATTGAACAAGATGTTGTTTCTCCCGATACTTGATATAGCTGTCAAGTAACTGCAAATCGGACGGTTCCATCAAAGCAAGCTGATCCCAATAAGTAGTCATCTCATTATAGAACTCCTGAATGGACTTATCTTTCTGACTAGCACTGCGAATAGACATCTCAAGTTCATACTGTTTTGCAAAGTTAGACTCAAGGTACATAGTCTTCAAATAGTCCCAAACTTGTTTAGAAGTAGAATACTTGGAAAAATTCATACCAATGGTAGTTTGAACTGAATTATGAAACCAAGTAAGAATTTGTGCATTTTCCTTATCCCATTTAGCAACTGCGGCCTCGGTTTCTTGAGATTCCACAGGTCTAATAGTCAGGCCAATAACATAATTCCACATGCCTTTACCCATTATAAAATTTTTCATTACATGAGACCAATAAGAATAATTTGTACCATCTAATTTAGTAGTAATAGCTTGTAATTTATCGTCAGCCATTATTATATACCCAAACTACAGTGCATTCAAAACAGAGTCAAAGGCAGCAGAGAAGAGAGAGAGAGAAGAACAACCTGCCGAGTAGTAATGCAATGAAGAACAACCTGTCAAGGCCAGTTCCAGATCCCTTGAGTAATCTAGCAACTATAAAACAGCAGGGACGTTCACCTATTCCTCATCAGCTGAACCCAACAGAGATAGAGCTAGGTCAGAACAAAGAGATCAGTGAGATACCCAACCTAGGTCACCGAATGAACCAGGTGGAAGCTTCCTAGGGTTTCGATTGAACCAGAACCGAAACCAGCAAGTAAGAGAGAGAGCTGCGAGATGACGACTGTGCAAAGAGAGAGACAGAGCTGCAGACAACCGTGCGAAGAGAGGGATAGAGCTGCGAGACGAATCGACCTTGCGAAGAGAGAGACAACCGTGCGAAGAGAGGGACAGAGCTGCGAGACGAATCAACCTTGCGATTGAAGGACAGAGCTGAGATGGTCGATGATGACCTGCGAGGTATGCTAATGTTTGTATCCTTGCTCTGATACCATGTTAATCGATGACAAAACTTGTATATTGATTAATCAAAAGAAGTACAAATATATAAGCAATAGAATGAAACCCTAATAATCCCTAATAATCTAAAGTACTAAACTATCCTTAATGAATATTATAAACTACATAATTCACAAATCTAAGGATCATAAATTTTTCATGATAATTTTCATGACAAAATTTTCATAATCCCTAACTTTTCTCTTTCAAAAGATACAAAAAAATTCTTGTCCTCTCCTCTCTCTCTCTGGAAAACTTAGCAAGGCACAGCTCTACCACAGGAAAGAGAAAACAAAAGTGAAGAATTCAATTCCTTCCCAATCATCAATAACAACGAAGAAGAACAAGAAGAAAAGATTTGCTTAACCACAAACGTGCTTTTAATTCCCTTCTTCTTCTTCTTCTTTTTTTTTTTTTTTAAACACATCTTATGTTATTTTTCTAGTTTGGAGAGGTGGAGGAAATAGGAGAGAGAAACCATCTTTGGGGTGGGAGTAAGAGCAAAACAAGAGAGATGACATGGCATAACGACTCTGAAGACGAAAGAGCCATCCAAATAGTCTCGCCTTCTGCTCAACAAAATGGTGTTATCGATGAAGAAGAAGCCGGTGAAGTTCGCTTCATAACGTGTCCTTCATGTGGCCATAATATAGAATTGCAAAATCGGGTATTACTATTTGTGTATTTATTATCTATATTTATTCACAAGTAATTAAATTTTATTTCAATTTTTTTCTAATAAATTAACAAGTTATTTTTAACCTAAATTTTGAATAAATTAGGCGGGAATTCAAGATTTGCCGGGGCTTCCAGCCGGGGTGAAGTTTGATCCATCTGATCAAGAAATTCTTGAACATTTAGAAGCAAAAGTGTCATCAAATGCCCATAAAATTCATCCTCTAATTGATGAATTTATTCCTACAATTGACGGGGGAAATGGAATTTGCTACACACACCCAGAAAAGTTACCAGGTAATTAATCTTCTTTTTCTTTCTTTTTTTTAATTTATTATATTTAACCACATGAATTATATGCTTCATTCCTTCATGTAATAGATGAGAAAAAAAAAAACTTGAACATGCAAGACACTCCATAACTAGTAATAAATATCTAATTATTCAAGAATCAACCAACTGAACATGAGTCATGACACAGTTTTGCACCAGAACAAACAAGTTCATCAGTGAATTTTAGCAATGGCGCGGGTCATTTATGGGGAGAAATGTGCAAGAAGAAGGGCCAGGCGGTGCTTTTGCTTCTTTGCGAGGTGGAGCCGCCACCAAGCCACGACCCCTGCCGACACCGCCACCACCACCGTGAGCCACCGTGAGCTTTCTACCATGAAAAGGCCTTGCACCAGCTTCAACAAGTTTTGTGGTAACTAAAATCAAGAACATGACAAGGACCATCATCTTAGCAACATAGCTTCGAAAAGAAATAGTCCATTGTTCTCTCGATTCGAAGAAATGAATGATGATTTTAAAAGATGATCAAAGAGAGGAGAGTTTTTGAAAGCCTTTTTGTTTTTATAAAAGTAGTGTTGTGAGTGAGAATTGTGAAGAGGGTAATGAGGTGGTATACATATATATAGGAGAAGAGGTAATAAGGTAAGTGAGGAAAAGAATTGAATTGTTCTTATAAAATGAAAGGTAGCTTGGTCATCAAGTTTGGTTTTGTTCGTGTGTATGCGCACACATGTATGAATATGCATCACGTTTGGTTTTGTTCGTGTGTATGCGCACACATGTATGAATATGCATCAAGTTTGGTTTTGTTCGTGTGTATGCGCACACATGTATGAATATGCAGTTTCACGCTTGTTTTAAGAAAAAATAATATTATATATAGGGGGTGTTTTGGAACCACAAGTTAAGGCTAAAATAGTATCCAACACAACAAAAAAAAAAAAAAAAAAGGTCTTTTAGTCCCACTCTAGTCCATTGATTTAAAAAAAAAATATATATATATATATATAGCACTCACGGTTTCAGCCTACACTGTCAATGTGACAGTGTAGGGATAAGAGTGACAGCCGCAGCCATTTTAGAAAATGAGGTTAGGTCAAATTTTTCATTTCAACTTCAAATATCATTTCAAACACATTTTTTAATACATAATTCAAATAAAAATTCATTCCATCTTTCCAAATATAAAAGCTAAGGACTATTTTGAAAAGATGGTTATAATTACTTTTTTTTTAAAACTGATTATAATTAGTTTTTTGTGAGAGAGAGAGAGAAGTGGGTTATAATGTAGGAAGTGGATTATAACCCACTTCCCGAAGACCCTTAAAATAGTCTACTAAAATAGCTAAAAAGTCAAAAAGTCTCTAAAATAGTTACTTGCCAAACACTCACATAATGGGTAAATTAGAAATACACCTCTTAAGATTTGATTAAAATACAAATTATCCTTATAGTTTTGAAAATTACATTTCACCTTTGAGATTTTTAATTTTATAACAAATCGCCCCTTTTATTAATAGATCATCAAGTCAATTAACAGTTTTTAATAATGTTAAAAATATGTTTCAATTAATAATTTAGGTAATTTTATTATGGTATAAGAGAGCAATTATGAATTTTATTTTTTTTAATTCTGTTAAATAAAAAATTCTAATAAATGGATATTTATAATTTTTCAAACCACAACGGGCAATTTATATTTTAAGCAAACCTCAGAGAGTGTATTTGTAATTTACCGATATATAATTTTTTGACTTTTTACAAAAAGATATACAAAAAAAAGAAGGAATAATGTGATAATTTATAATAATTTTTTAATTTTTTAACTAAAATATATAATTGACAAACGACATCTTATTTTTTGTTTTATTTCTTTATTTATTTATTTTTCCTACACTAAAACACAAAGTAATAGGGTCTATGATGGTAATAAATGTGTATTGTACCCATACACTTACGTGTGGATGAGAGGGTGTTGTTCGGGACTATGGAGCACACCTCGAGTTTAGTTTTGATAATTTTATCTATTTATTTTGTAAGGTTATATAAGATTTGTTTGGTTATTATTTTATTTTTAGTTTTTAATTTATATTTATAAAAATTTTAAAAATTATCATAAAAATTTATTTGATAATTTTTTTAGTTTATAAATGGTTGTCAAAGTTTATAAATTTGAGAAAAAAACATAAACTCAAAAAATGAGTTTATGTTTTCAGTTTTTATTTTTTTTTTTTTCAATTTTTTTTTTCAAATAAATTTTTTTCAATAATTTTTTTCAATTAATTATTTTTTCAGTTAATTTTTTTTTCAATTATTTTTTTTCGATTACTTTTTTTTTTTCAATTAATTTTTTTTCCCAATTAAATTTTTTTAATTAATTCTTTTTTCAAATAATTTTTTTTTCAATTATTTTTTTTAATTAATTTTTTTTCCAATTATAATGTATTTGATCCCATTTTCATAAATAATAAATATACATATAAATATATTAGGCCTGAACAAACATATTTTTTAGTTTATATTTTTAAAATTTTTTAAATATTTTGTTCAAACCAAACGTGTTTATAATTTATATTTTTCTAAATATAAACAAAAATAAATTTATAAAATTTTTATAAACATAAATTTATAAAATTTTTATAAACATAAATAAAAAACGTAAACTTTACCAAAAGCTATCCAAATAACTTAAAAAGTAGAGGTCTATGTGCATTTGATTTGGGTTTTCTCATCAAAGCACAACTTAGACAAAAAATTTCAAGTACAACATGACATCGGAAGAAATGCAAGCTCTCTCATGAAATGGAAAGGGACACACTTTTGTTATATTTGGACCTGGACCACTTTTTTCAACATGACACCGGAAGAAATGCAAGCTCTCTCATGAAATGGAAAGGGGCACACTTTTGTTATATTTGGACCACTTTTTTTAGACTTTTTAGATGTACATTTTGTATTTGTAGAATAATTATTTGGCACTAATAATGATACTGAAAAATTTATCAAATTGATAAATGATTGAAACATTTTAATTTTTGTTTGTGAATTTTGATTTATTTTTAGTTTATTTGTGATAATTTGTATTGAAATATAATGCGAAAAGTATAAGTAGTAGTTAAATTGTATTTTTAAAAAATATTTTTCCAATAATAAATAAGACTGATCTATAACAACTTTTTTATTTTATTTTTTGGGAGTTGTTATTCTATAGGCCAACAAAAAATCACATGTGCTAGCCCAGGTCATATGAAGCCCAACTTTATCAATCCTCTTGTATATCACCACTCTCTTGGGGATTCTATTTACACCTTAAAAAATGAGTTACTGTGCTTAATTTCTCAGTACTCCTTATTAAATTATTTAAATATTTGTTTAATCTTAATACACCATATATTTTTTTACAAATTACCTTTAAATATTATAATATTTTAATTTTGTGGTACACTCAAAGTCACCATATTCGGACTTACAAAGCCAAACATAGTCAGAATGTTCAGTCGTCCAGTGCCGAACAGGTTTGTTTTGTTTGGACTTTCAGATCTGAACAAAGTGAATTTGTTCGGATCTAAAAATTCGAATAGTATTAACGTAAAACAAGCTGAATATTCACTTCTATGTAAAAAAAAAAAATAAAAAAAAAAAGCACAGAAATCAATAATTGTATTTTGATATTTATGTAAATACTTACCTCCTCTTTGATAGGTTGTTTCAAAAAAGAGTTTTGATTATTATTCTCATTTATTGTTTGATTTTATTCAAACTTTCTTTTATTTATAAGTAACAACACAATGAGAGACAATGACGTTAATTATAATTGTGAGTTTTGGTGAGGCGGATTGAAATTTTGGAGTGAGGAGGAAGAAGAAGAGAAGATATTTGAAATTTAGGAAAAAAAATTAAAGAGACTTGAATATGAAAAATATGTATAAGTGATTAGGGTGTATTATGAAAAAAAATATTTTATTTTAAAGTTTAGTATATGTTATTTTTATTAATAAATTTTTATTAAAATATAATAGAAACTAAAATTTTAATATTTGAATTCAGCTCAGAGAGTTTTTTTTTTTTTTTTTTGGTTCAAATAGAATCTCTTGTACTCTCTCCTAAATTCAAAAAGGGCAAATTACCTAGAAATCCTTTTTGAAAAGTGTGTATTCTATTTAATTTCAAAACTTTTTAGATAGATTCAAAAGTCCTATATGCATTTATCTTCTCCTCTCTTCCCTACAACTTTCTTTTTCTCTGTATCTCTTTTTCTCTGATATCGGCGCCACCGACGACCACAACCACAACCATGTCTTCTTTCTTTTCTTTCTTTTTCTAATCTACAGTCACCAGCGATCATATAACAACCCCGACCTATGATTAACGTTAATTCATGATTTCATGTGTCTAATAAGTCACTAAGATCAAATTTTGGATTTATTCCATATGTGTTGCGTTATTTGTGTTTCTATCTGTTTATTGTAGGAATATCTATTTGAAATTCTGCTATATTATGCGAATTGAAGGTTTTATCGACATCTAATTCTGAAATTGATTTGATTTATGTGTTATGTGAAATTATAGGATTTTATGGTAGGTTTAATTGAAATTCGATTTGGAACGATTAAATTAGAATAATCAATGTCAATATGATTAACCTAAGTCAATCTTAATTAAGCCACTTTAATTAAGCCTATCTAAGGCCACTTAGACTCCCTTATTTTACTTTACACCCCCATTCCCTACTCCTTGAGCTAAAAAACGTGAGAGAAAGAGAGAATTAGAGAGTGAGAGTTGATCTCAAGAGGTAAAAATGGAGGAATTGCTACAAAATTAAAGGGGAATTGGAGAATTGAGTTAGGATTCACCAAGAGCTCAAAGAATTGAAGACCTTAGGTAAGAAACCAAGCCTTTAGTCTTGAAGTTGAGTTGATTCACCGATGACTTTAAGTGAATTGAGCTAGGAGATACAAGAACCAAGCTTAAGAAGTAAGAAACAAGATCAATTCATACATGCATGTACATTTTATTACATTTGGAGCATGTTTACTAAGAATTCTCTAATGCATGTCACAAATTGAGCTTAGTTGTAAGAATTCATCATATTTTACATCCTCTCATTTCATTTGATCATAATTTGGAAACTTGAAGCTCAATCATTTCATATATGCCATGTTTTTAGAGAGTTCATGAAGTTTAAGTTGAGTTTGCGAACAATTGGCATGCTTTTGGGCTTGATTTCATGAAAGGATCTTTAAATCATGATGTTTTATGAATTTCTAAATGTTTTTCAGAATTTTGGCCCAAAATGATAAGTTTTGAAGTGTTTGGTTTGAGTTTGAAGCTTGGAGATCAAATCTGGAAATTCTAGAATTTGAATCTACGCTCGAGCGAGCACTCTGAATGCGTGCACTTCCGCTTAAGCGACGTGATACCCCTTCAAGCGTGAGATGCATGTATCCAGAAGTTCATATCTTTTGCAGCACGCTTACGTGACAAAAGTCACGCTCGAGCGAGGGTCTAAGTCTCACGCTCGAGCGGAGATCGAGCGTCCATCATCGTGAAAAATAAGCAACTAGTGCTTCTTCAAAGTTTGTAGTCCACTCGAGCGAAAAAAATTACGCTCGAGCGAACCCTCACTTTTTGGCATGACCACTCGAGCGAGGAAAGACCCTGTTTTCAGCAAGTTTTGAGAAATGTTTTCTAATGCAATTTTTGCATTCTTATTCCGTCTTAAGCATTCCTAGGCCATGGTTAAGACACCATAATAAGAATAAGGGTAGAAACACACTAAGAACAAATGAAATAAGCTATGTATAATTCAAACGTGTGTTTCAATATATATATCTGTCATATTCTATAAATCACACACCACGAGTTAAGTGAATCACCTACTCTACTCGTCTACTTGGAGTCGTCTATTAATTGTGAATAATAACTTAGTAAAGTTATGTTCAACTTTATTTATTTCTGTATGATAAAATAAGATTTGTTTTCTGAAATGTTATGTTCTGTACAATGAATGATCGTCCGATTTCTGATAAGCATCCTTAGCATTATGTGATATCTGTTAGCTGTTACCCGATATCAGAGGTCTCATTATGAGACTTATTATGTCTGTCATCTGTTACCTATACCGGAGACTCTATCATGGAGCTCAGCATGTTTATTGTAACAACCCGAAAATTTAAGTTGTCCCTTAAATTTTATACTAGTATTATGATTGTATGTGATAGTATATTATTAAATAAATAATAATAAATATAGAATCTAATTTGGTATTGGATTATCAATATGGGATTAATTAGGGATTATTATTTGGGCCAAATTAACAAAAATATAGAATTATAATACTAGTTGGGCCAAATTAAAGTTAAATAAATAATAATATTGATAACAACAACAACAACAACAACAATAATAATAATAATAATAATAATGGGTGTGGTAGTAAAATAAATAAATAATATTCTGTTGGTATACGATAGAGTGTAATTTAATTAGAGATTAATTTATTTATATAGTTATATTAGAAAACTGGGCCAAAGTGTAATTATCTTAAATATTTATTAAAGATAAGTATAAATCCATATAATTTATGATCAAATCTGTGGGAGGATTCGCGCTGATCACGTGTTGGCCAGGTAATGTTCTTATAGGGAGGAGGTGATCAACCGTGGGAAAAGAAAAGGAAAGAAAGGAATGAAGGAAAATGGACTAAGAAAGGGGAAGGAAATATTAAAAGTTAAGAAGATCTTTAATAATGGAAAAAAATAGTGAGGTATTAATATTAAGGTGAGCTATATTATACCTTGAGTTACCATAATATATTTTACGTATGTTTTGACTTATTATAATTCATTTTATACAAGTTATATTTTATAAGTTATATTAATACAAGATATGTTTTATTAATATTTCAATCATGTGGGTTATTTTCTGAACCCTATTTGCTTAAAATGAAACTCATGGATATGTTTGTTTAACTTTTAAAGAATATTTGACTATAACCTTATAAACATTTATGTTTTGTAAGTACCACCATAGGAGTCCCACGCCTTGGGGGACTTAAATAACCATCGGCTCTGTTTGGTCACTTCGTGGCCCTCTGTTGTCATGGATCTATTGACCTCTGTTCTGTGCGGAGCAAAGTGCTGTGCAGAGATAAGTGTTATACTATTGTGGTAGTCACCTCTATAATCCATACGAGCCATCTATTGAATCCTATTGAATCCGTACCTCTGTTCTGACTGTTACTCCTGTGACCTCTGTTCTGTTTTATTCGGTACCATAGTTATGGTTATTTATTTACATAATCTCAGTTTTGCAACTTAAATGATTATTTGTTTAGACTAAGTTATTTTAAATAGTTTAGTTACATCATTATCCATGGTTATTTTGTGTCCCTTATACTCTTAGTATAATATTTCTCACTCTGCCATGTGCTTATAGCTGTTTACCAATTTCAGGAAACAATGCAATTCAGAAATAACTTTTGGAAAGTCTTAGATGCGGGACTGCGAAATAGACACACATAACACTTTTATAATATTTTTATATGTAAATATCGGCATTTTTGATCAATAAATTTTGTAATAAAAATAGAAGCTCCGATGATTATTTGGTACCCTCACTTAAATATTATTTTCGCTCGCGTTCATTTATTTGTTCAAGAATTGGCCGGAGGTAACTTCAGTTATTGGCCATCATGATACCTAATCCTTGGGTACGAGGAACGGGTTGTGACATTTATTCTCTATTACCCGGATCCAGAGGTTCTTTTATGGAACTGGTTATTCATAACCACCATATGTTCTGTATTTGTTCTGCATCTGTTCTGTTAACGCTAATGGATGTACCACGTATAATTAAGCATGAACTCTGATCTCTGTATATGAATATGAATATGTATATGAATCTGAATTTTTGATTTCTGAATCTGGTATAGACTTCATTCATTAAATCCTCTACTTCGTTATTATTCACTGAACTCCAGCTCACTATTTATATTATGTATGTAGGTGAGTAGGCACGTGACCAGGCCCAAAGTTGACGGCTTATGTTTCAGTTTTTGTTAGCCAGCCTTTGTGCCTCCCGAAGAGGTTCCGAATGGAAACAAGTTTAGTGGCTGTTTTTGTGATGTACTAGACTTTGTTCCTTTTAAGCATGGGCAAGATTTATGTTTATATGTTCATGAGTGATGTGTAAATATTATATCTTTTGACTTCGCTCGCAAGTTTTTAAAAGTATTAAATTATCTATTTATCTGTCTCATGTATGTCATCACAGCTCATTGGACTACGTATATTTTGTATATTTGCTTCCGTAACCCCTAACTATATGATATTCTGTCAAGAGGCCTTTCGTAATCTAAGGATTACTGGCCGATTACGATGCTAAATCCATAGGGACGGGTTTGGGTCGTGACAGATCACCACTGATTGGGATTCACGGGCAACCACCGAGCACCAACTCCTTGCTTCGTGCTCACCGATAGCGAAAGAGATGAGTTTTCGACGAAGAAGATGAGTGGATTAACTCAAATCAAATGTAGATCTACGTTAGATCCTGCTAGATCTAAACCAAAAAATAGTTGTCAGAGTACAAGAATCTCTCTATATTTATCTATTTCTTTCGATCTCTTAGTTTTAATACTTTTTCTATACTACACACTTATGTTTTCTAGTTATAATGGAAAAAAATTTCAACTTCTGAACAAGTTGTTTTTGAATTTTAATTACAGGTGGTGAATAAAATTATATATATATATATTATGCTGAAATGAATCATTCTTTAGAACTATAAAATTTTGCGGTTTCATTACTTTCTTTAGAACTGTAAAATTTTACAGTTTTAAAATATGTTTTTTAGTTTAATTAATAAGGATAAATACTTAATAAAATCATATTTTGAAACTATAACATTTTACAATTTCAAGACTTACTTTTCAGTTTGATCAATATTGAAAATTATTTACTTAAACCCTACAAAAATTGAAAATTATTTGCTTAAACTCTATAAAAATTGAAAATAACATATGTTTTTTTATTCCATTGTTGTTTTTTGTTGTTCTTAGTTTTTTTTTCCGTTTCAGTTTATCAATATTTAGCACATTTTGCTATGTTTTTTCACTTTAATTTCTCAGTTTATTCTTCTTTTCTTTTTCGGCAATATTCTAGACATTCTAGTAAGTCTCTAGTGATATTTTTGACGTCCAGCGAACATTTTAGGCATTTCGACGACTTCCAATGACGTTCAGAACATTCCGATGATACTCCGATAATATTCCGGCGATTTCCAGGTGATGTTGAACATTTTGGCGAGTTTCCATTGACTGTCTGATGGAAGTCCAATAGTGGTGGGATGTATCAGTGTCTTTAATTTTTTTTTTAAATAGAATTTTTTGGTAATAATTAAAAATACATAGGATTAATTGATACAAGTATTTTATTTTGAGAGTAGATAAATTTTAAATTTTGTGTATAAAACTTATCAATAAATTTTCCATTCAAAAATCTGGATAGGCCCACCAAACCCAATCTTATGCCAAGAACGGCCCATTCGCTTGGACTCTTAATAATACATGTCTGAAGCGAGTGTGCATAAGTTTCTCTTAATTCTGAAAAAAGAAAACGAAGGAATGTTGTGAGTTCTTAAAAAAGACTTGTCCATTGATCTTTTTCCACTCAACTATCACAGCTGTACAGTACAACAACATCAGCAGGACACTTTCGTAATTAACAAAGTACTACATGATCCCTCTTTCTAACATGGAGCAATGATTCAGAGCACTAATTTTGGTTCTCTAATGAAACACTAATGATATGGTAAGGAGAAGAAAAAAAAACAAAAACAAACCAAGACCAAGACCAAAACATCACATCATAGTGGGTGGAGTTCACTGTGAGCTTATTATAACTAACTTTAGAGGTCAAGAATTAGAGTTTCAAAACATTTTTCTTCTAACATGTGTAAGAGAATTTTCAATATTTCACCAAATTTAAATTTGAGAAAATTTTTAGTAAAAATAAAATAAAATTCCTTCATCAAACTTGTATCAAATTAAGGAAGAAACAATTTTTTATCAAATCAAAGACAAATAAAATCTTTCACTAAATTTTTAATAAGTTTTTTCACTTAAATTTGATGAAATTGTTAAAAGATAAAGGATTAGACTATCTCCAATCTAGACTCGTATATTTCATCAAATTTAAATTTGACAAAAAATTTGGTGAAAATAGTGTTTCAACTGTTTTACCAAATTGGTATCAAATTAAGGGAGTCATACTTTTTTGAGTTAATTAACTAAAAATCCTATTTACAAATATTATAGTAGCTCAGGTCCTATTTAAGATTTTTTGAACTAATAAGTCCTATTTAGTAAAACTGAAATATTATCAGTTTTTCCTAATTTTTAAAACTAAGAACATTATTAATTTTGTATAGTAATGTTCCAGATAATTGTTTCACTAACTGATGGGAAAAAAAAACAGAGCATGAGATTAAACATTTTTGTCATTCTACTTATTGGTTTGATTCAACTATCCAATAAAATCAAGAACATTAATACTTTTTTCAGTTTTAAAACTAAGAACATTATCAAATTTTTTTCTTTTTTTTTTTTCAATTTTGCATATCAATGTTCCATCATCATGCTCTTTTATAAATATAAAATTTTTAGTTTTGCACCCAAAAAAAAAAAAAATCAATTTTTTCAAAAATATATATATATATTATATATTTTACCGTTTTTTTGTATGTTTTTTTTTATAAAAATTTAAAAGTTGATATTTTAAAGTTTTGAAAATCAAAATAATGTGAAATCATCATATTTCTTTATAGATAATCATAAATAATGAACAATCATTCTTTGAAGGGCAATTTCGACTATTAAAAATCTAATGGGACTTGAAAGTCCAAAAAAATTTAGTTATGACTTAATGGAGTATAAATTCATAAATTAGGACTTGTGTGTAAATGCTTTTACTTTTTTCATTAAATCAAAAGAACGTTAAACTTTTTATCAAATCTTATAGGTGATTGTTGATGGACGACCGAGTGGACGATTGGCCAGATAACTGGGTGGACGACCGAATTGGAAAAGATTTGATGAAAATTTACACTAGGTTGGATGACCAACCAAATGATTGGCCAGACAACCAGACAAATTTGATGAAATGATCGGAGAGCATCATATTAGATCAAATTTTTACTCAAACTTTTATTTAAATTTGATGAAAATTTTGAATCAACATTGGAGATACTCTTATAGATGAGTTATTTTTCACTAAAATTGATGAAAAATAAAATTTGAGATGAGAAAGTAATTTTTTAAAAGATTTTGATGAAAATTTAATGAGAAGATTGAAATAACTCATATCAAATTAAGTTTTTACATAAATTTGAAATCCAAAATATTTGATGAATGATTGGAGATGTTTTGAAGTCTTCATTTGAAAGAACCTCATCACATTATCACAAACCCAAGAAATTCTGAGGAGAAAAGGTTGGAAAGAGGTCGAATCGTATATGGGTTTGTTGGGTTTTCTCAGGTTTGCATTAAAGTGCTTTTATTTTCTTGCTTGGTATGATTCTTTTGTCTTCTCGCTGCACCAAGAAAGCGAAAGAAAATTTTGCATTATTAGTTACTTTATCTTTGTGCTTCTGTTTGATGATTGATTACTCTCTTCGAATGTCCAACTTTCACGTCAGATATACTAGCCGATCTTGTGAAGTTAATATATCTCTGTTTTGCTCCAAGCTCATTTGTATATACATGTGTATCTATACATATGTACATACATATGCATGTAGATGTTAGAAATGGTTTCGAAAAGGAAAAAAAAAACATATTTTTTCCTCAACTTTGGTCTAGTTTTTAGGTGAGAGCCATGCGTCAAAGTTGGCGAGTCTAAGTGGTAACACATTCTATACCGCGTTGTGATTCACGTAGTATATTTGGTTGCTCAAAACCATTATCAGATGAATGAGAAATTCAAGCCAAAATGAACTCTATGGAAATGAAGTTTTTGGTGAAAATTCCTTAAGGTTTGGTTTCAGGCTTGTCCCACATTAGTTTAGTGGGCAAACTTATGTGGGTTTATAAGGCATGTGTTTGTAACTTGGTAGGGCCTCAAGGGGCACCCCAAGTTTGTAGAAGGGAGAGGTTATGGGCAAATTGGCTTAGACCCATTGGACCCAAAAATAACCCTTGGTTGAGCGCAAGTACATGGTGTGAGGTTGGGCTGGGCTTGTCCGGCCCAATACTTATTTTTTGGTAAAATAAAATCTGCTCAATTTAATTTCAAATTTTGGTTGAAAAAATTCAAAATTGTTTGCACCTCTTCAATATTTCTGTCCAGGTTTCATATATGTTCGCAAAGATTTAAATCTGTTTGAATTTAAACCCAACAAGTTCCTATCTGTTCTAAAACCGAACGAATTCAGCAAATTCAAATCGAATAGGTTTCATTCATAACCGAACAAGTCTTGTACCTGTTCATTCAAATCTGAACAACCACGAATTCATCTATAAATAAGACAGGCCCTCATTTGCATTTTTAATTCACAAATTTCGTTCTTCTCTCCTGCTTCAATCTCTGCATTTTGTTGCATTAATTTTATTTGAGAAATAATGTAAACACAAAGTATGTTCGTTGTATAAATAATTTGTAGTGCTGTTATTATTCGTAATTGATCATTTTATCCTGGGAGATAGGCGTTCACAATCTAAAAGCAGTCCACAATCTGAAAGCAACGTGGAGATGACGAATCTATATTAAAGACACAGTGTTAAACACTGGACTTGATCAATAAAATTTGTTCAACAAATTAATTTGGTAAGTAATCAATTTACTTTCTATTTTATTATTTTTCTGTTTCAGATTTTGATTTTGATTTTGTTTTTGTTTTTGTAATAAAATAAAAATATTTTTTTATTTATTATTTATTTTATATTCTGGTTTGATTTTCGTAATCAAACAATCTCTTTCCTTTTCTTTATTTCTTCTGTTTGTTATTAAGTGCACAAATACAATTTATTCGTAATACAGTGAAGATTGTCCAACAGTAGATACATATTTTATACACACTCATATGTAAGTGTTCTAGTATTTCATGACTTGCAGGCCTTTCCTTGCTCTGGGCTATCCTCTGTAAGTTCTCTCTCTCTCTCTAGTTTTTGATGACTGAAGAGTAAAGTTGGTATCTTCTCTCATGCTAATGCAATTCAGAAGTTTTAGTATATAAAATTCAGTAATTTTGTGAGAAATGACCAAAAAAAAAAAAATAAAGGCAAAGAGTACTCTTTCTCATGCTTGTTTTATAAATTAAATTAGAAAATGTGAGAAAGAGAGCTATCTTGTTTTGTCTATTTTATTTCTCATAAAAAAAAAAAAAAAAAAAAAATTGTGAGATTTAGCGAGAAAAAATTGTTTGGTTATAAATTTTTTATTATAGGGATATTATCCATTAAAATACTAGAGGTAAAAGAAAGGGTAAATTATAAATACACTCCCTGAGATTTGTTTAAAATACAGATTGTCTTATGTGATTTGGGAAATTACAAATACCCATTGTCAGAATTTTTTATTTAACAGAATCAACTAAAAAATAAAATTCATAATTGCTCTCCTATATAATAATAAAATTACTTAAATTATTAGTTGAAACATATTTCTAATATCATTAAAAACTATTAATTGACTGCATAATTTATTAGTAAAATGGGCGATTTGTTATGAAATTAAAAACCTCAAGAGATGAAATGTAATTTCCAGAGCCACAGAGAATGATTTATACTTTAATCAAATTTCAAGTAGTGTATTTGTAATTTACATAGAACTATCACATGTACATGCTTAGTTTTCTTACTCATCCAACGGATGATGAGAAAACATAATATTTTTTTGCCTTTGAAATAACAATAATTATCCTCCCCCAATTTCATATGCTATATACCAAACGGACTGTCCATGTTAATGGATTTTGCTTTGTTATATTTGGTGCTTTGTTTGATAGATATGCCTCAATATCAGCAATCAAGATTAATTCTTACTCGAACATGCGAAATCTTGTGGTTTATTGGATTGCTTTCTCTTTGATTTCTCTCTTTGAGCTTGCTTTTGTGAAACTCATGGAGTGGTAATTAATTCTGCCATTATACTCTAGTACAGAGCTCATTTTTGTTTCTAAAATCCACGAGTTTTATCAGTCTGTTGTGAGATTCCAGTTAGTGTTAGTGTTGGTCTTCCTTAGATTAAAAGGAAAGACACAATCCTCCATTGGGGTTAGAATTTGGAAAGAGGAAAAATTCATTGTTATTTTAGATAATATACAATATATTTGAATGTTTTAGATATTCATGTACTCGTATTGTGTATCCCAATATCAAAGGATTAAGGGTTTAGGGAAATTTGATGCCTAGACATGACCACACCCGATACTCATACTGAAGTCATGTAACAAATGTTAAACCATGATTGAGTTCATCATTGATAAGTATATCCTCTACGAACCATCCTTTTTGTTAGTCCAAATTCAAAGAGCCTAATGTTGCCAAGGAGGATGCCAAAACAGTGGAACCAAAGGAGAAAATTCCTGCAGCTTCAACACAATAAGTAAGGTTTCCTACGTTATTTTTCTATCATATTTATGTTTTTACTTAAAGACAAAACCACCTATGAATCATTTGTTATTTCCCTTTTCAGTCCAAATTCAAAGAGCCTAATGTTGCTAAGGAGAATGCCAAAGTAGGAAAACTAAATGAGAAAAATCCTGCAGTTGCAACAAAACAGGTAATGTCTCCTATTATATTTTTCATTATATTTTCGCTGCTCGAGTGCTGCAATTTTCCATTCATTTACCTCTACAGTTGTTTTTTGCTAGTTTAGTTATGCTATATTAACTTCCACTATATTCCTAAGGTTTCTTATGTTGTATTCATAGTTGTCAAGTTGAGATACGAATCATGTATCAATTTTTCTGTTTTTTTGAATTGTAGATTGTATCTTGTCGTATTGTTGTTAGATTTTTTAACATCTTTAAAAATAGGTAGAAAAATAAATGTATTTATAGAAAAGTAATATCTTGATAGAACAAAACGCTTAATTCTTAAAATTGCAAAAGTAAGGTTGCTTGAAACATAAAATGCATTTAAAATGCAGAGTAAAGTTAAAATATGAATAAAATACTATCTTAATTCATCATTTAGCTTTTAATATTTAATTTGCGACTTTATAGTTTTCAAATAGTTTGTCAACAGTAGAAAACTACTTTTACTAGTGTAAGTAGGTATAAATCAACCGCATATGATACGAAAATATTAAACAAATATATTTTTTCTTTTAAAAGTAGAGAAAATAAAAGAAAAGGTACCCATCTCATCTAAAAAATAATAATAATAATAATTTGTTAATGAAAATTTATAACAACATATTAATTTACTAGTAATTAAGTCCAATTACTTTTTTCAAATTTGCTAAAGAAATTGAAGTATTCATCTATTGTATTATATCTCGTGTTTTGTAAATTGAATCGTGTATCGTAAGATACATTTTACTTAAAATATGTATTGATGACATGTATTGTTTTCTCTCTAAAAATATAGAAACCTAAGATATGTCTGCTAACTGCTTACTGCAGGTTAAGTGTGTCGAAGAGCCAAATCTTTCTCAAACTAAGAAGAGAACAGTTACATCGATTAAAATTGAAGAAAAGACCCTAATAGAAGCTGTTAGAGAGAACAAAGTTGTAGAGGTACCTGTTGTTGCAGCTAGTGGTGGAGACAACAAAGTCCAAGAGAGACTCACTTCGGAGAATGTTCAAAAAGAGTGGACATGTGCTGTATGCTAGGTGACGACCACATGTGAGGAAAAATTGAAGTCTCATCTTCATAGGCGAGAACACAAATCCCAGTGTGTAGAGCTGAAAGCAATCAAGCTAGCAAACAAAAACAAGGGTTGCTCGTCTTTAACAACCAATCAGGAGCCCCAAAAGCCCATTTTTGGCAATTGGATAAACCAAAATAAAAGTAAGAAACAAGAGGGCAAGGCACAAGTGAACTGAACTAGTGAGCAATGCAAACAGAAAGAAATAAAGAACACTACTGGGTATGGGAAAAATAAGTCTAAATTATGGTGCACTATCTGTGATGTTAAGTGCCCTGGTGAGGTTGATATGGCTTCTCACCTTAAATGGAAGAGGCACTTGTCCCATGTTCGACAAATAATGGATCCTTTGGGTGGAGGACATTAATAGGATCATGGAAGCAGTTTAGTATTTCATACTCACAAGATTAGTATACCTGCAGAAGAAATTAAGCATTGACATGGCTGTTTCTACTAATGATTTTGTGGTTTTCAGTTGTTCCGGCGTTTGGGTCATATTTGTCTCAGCTAGATATTGTATATTGTAGGTGCACTATCCTACATTGCTCTATGAGAGATCACAATTCTACTACGTAAGTGGACTAACTCCCTTAGACTATTATAAGGAATTTTAAAGTTGTGATGGGTTAGTTGCTGGTTTTCGCCTAACTCCAAAGCAGACAATATCGTGCTAGTCGATGAGGGTTAGATGCTTCATTGTGTGGGTACACTATCCCACATCGCTCTGTGAGAGATCACAACTCCACTACATAAGTGAACGAACCCCCTTAGACTAGTATGAGGCCTTTTAAAGCCGTGAGGGATTAGCCACTGGTTTTCGCCTAACTCCAAAACAGACAATATCATGCTAGTCGGAGAAGGTTAGCTACTTCATTTTATGTGGGCACACTATCCCACATCGCTTTATGAGAGATCACAGCTCCACTACATAAGTGAACTAACTCCCTTAGACTAGTATGAGGCCTTTTAATGCCGTGAGGGGTTAGTCACTAGTTTTCACCTAACTTCAAAACAGAGAATATCGTGCTAGTCAGAAAGGGTTAGTTGTTTCATTTTATGTAGGCGCACTATCCCACATCGCTCTATAAGAGATCACAGCTCCACTACATAAGTGAACTAACTCCCTTAGACTAGTATGAGGTCTTTTAAAGCTGTGAGGGGTTAGCCACTAGTTTTCGCCTAACTCCAAAACAAACAATATCGTGCTAGTCGGAGAGGGTTAGCTGCTTTATTTTATGTGAGCGCATTATCCCATATCGCTCTGTGAGATATCACAACTCCACTACATAAGTGAGCTAACTCTCTTAGATAGGATGAAGCTTTTTAAAGTCGTGAGGGGTTAGCTGCTGGTTTTCGCCTAATTCCAAAGTGGACAATATCATGCTAGTTAGGGAGGGTTAGTCGCTTTATTTGGCACCATTTGTGAGAACTCTCTACTCAGGTAGCTTGCCCACTAGGGAGTTATATGGGTACACTATCCCACATTGCTCTATGAGATATCACAATTTCACTACATAAGTGGACTAACTCCTTTATATAAAGCCTTTTAAAGCCATGAGGGATTGGCTGCTATATAGTTTTCACCTAACTCCAAAACGGACAATATTATGCTAGTTGGGGAGGGTTAGCTGCTTCATTTGGCGCCGTCTGTGGGAACTCCCTACTCAAGCAACTAGTCCACTAGGGAGTTATATTGTTGCACCATCCCACATCTCTCTATGAGAGATCACAGATCTACTATATAAGTGGACTAACTCCTTTATACTAGTATGAGACCTTTTAAAGCCGTAAGTGGTTACCTGTTGGTTTTTTCCTAACTCTAAAGCGGACAATATGGTATTAATTGGAGAGGATTAGCTGCTTCATATACAAATGGGATGTTATGTATTTTGGTACAACTTTACAATTTAACTAAAATTTTATGTGGCTTGTCTTTGATTTAAGGAACTCTAGAAGAGTATTATGGTGAATGCCTAGTGGTCATCCAAGGAAAATTGACCATTCATTCCCCTTTCTACCTATGGGATAAAAATTAAGATTTGATTAGGTTCATGGACTGCTTCACTTTGACCGTCATAGTATTTTCAGGAAAATTGAAGATAAGAACATCAATAATGAAATTCAAGTGGATGACCTTCATATTACTTTTGGGATAAATTACAAATACAATCTATGATGTTTACTTAAAATACATGTTGTTATTTGTAAATTTAAAAATTACAAATGCTACCTTATCAAAAATTAAACAAAATTAACAGAAAAATAAAAATAAAATTCCCAATCACTATCCTATGCAATAAAAATTACTTGAATTGTTTATTAAAATGTATTTCTAACATCATTAAAAATTATTAATTAACTTGATAATTTATTAATAATATGAGTTATTTGTTATGAGATTAAAAACTTGAAAGAGTGAAATGTAATTTTCAAAACTACAAGAACAATTTGTATTTTAAGTAAATCTCATGGGATATATTCATAATTTATACTAAATTTATGATTTAAAAGTTAAGCATTACGTATTTATAAAGAGTTTTGTAAACAACTAACTATTTTTATTTTGGGTCTTGTTATGGTGTGCAACTTACACCTTACATCTTACACCTTATACTTAAAATTACATCTTATACTTACACCTTTTTTGAGGTTGCATATGGTGTGCAACCCACTTACACCTTATACTTATACTTACACCTTACACTTACACCTTTTGTGAGGTTGCATATGGTGTGCAACCGTAAGTGAGTTGCACACTTAAGAAAAGTCCTTTTATTTTTAGTTTTTGGGAGTCGCCATTCTATGGGCTAACAAAAATTCTCATGTGATAGCCCGAACTTGTGAAGCCAAACTTTGCTCATATTATCATATAACTATGGATGGTCGTGGGAGATTCTATTTGCACCCAAAAAATATTAAGTATTAATTTCTAATTTCTTAATACATTCTATTAAATTATTTAGGATTATAATTTATTTTTAATACACCCTATATTTTTTTCCTAAATTACCCTTCAAGGTATACCCAAATAATAAACAAATCAAAAACTCAAATTACACCACTTTGAAAAATCCTTTAAAAAATCTTTAAACAGATTTCTCATTATATATTCCTTTTATACACATAGAGAATGACGGCACCGACGAAGAAAAACCATGAAACACATGCCTCTCTTCATCTCTACCTTCTCATTCTCTTCTAATATGATAATATTAATATATAATAATATCAAATAAATATATACACATTCATTGATATGATTTATAGAGTATTTAAATCATTGTTGTTTTGGTAGCTTTTCGAAAATAACCCCATTAATGACTAATCCATACATGATCATCACATTTGAATATTGATGGTGCGCAAAAAAGAAAAAGGCAAGAAAGAGAAAGAACAAAGAAAACCAGAGGCATAAAGATGTTTAGAAGATTGGCTTTATGAAAAAATTAAGAGGCTTTCAATGAAAATACAATGGCACATATTGTGTTTTTGTTTTCTTTGTAAGTAATAATACAATAACAAACAATGACACTGATAATAATGGAGAGTTTTGATGGAGTGGATTAGAGTTTTGGAGTGATAAGGAAATAAAATAATTGAAACTTGAGAAAGATGAAAATACGTGTACAAGTTGTTTGGGAGTATTATGAGAAAATATGTATATATATATTAAGGTTTAATGTATATTATCTTTATTAGTAAATTTATATTAGAGTATAATAAATATTAAAATTTTAAAATTTTATTTAGACGTATTAAATTATTATTTAGTTACAAATAAAATCACTCATGATCTTGTATATCACCACACTCTCCTAGATCCAAAAATCTGGATAGGCCCACCAAGCCCAATCTTATGCCAAGAATGATCCGTTCACTTGAGGCCCAAAGGATACGTGTCCGAACCGCGTACCAAAAAATTTTGTAGGCGAGGTCACTTTACAAATTTAAATTTTATAAATTTTATAAGAAAAAATTAGATTAAAAGATATTCATTCTATTTGGTTTTGAGTTTTTTATTTTTAATATTTTGTTGTTTTTAGAAGTTTCTTTTTATATATTTAAATCAATTTTTTTTTTTAAATACACATAAGTTAGATGTACCTAAAAAAAATTATCAAAAAATCTATTAAAAAAAAAATCAATGAAGACACAAAGAAATTGAAAATATACTGAACTTTTGTATTTTTTTTATATTGGGTGATTTTTTAAAGATTTTTCATAAATATTTTAATTTTTAAATGTATTTAAATGAAGAGAATTCAAAAAATTTATAAAAAAAAAAATCAAATACTATTTTTAAAAACTGTTAACCAGAGTAATTTAAACTTTTCAAATAGTAAAGGTCTAATAAATGCGAGTCCTTATTTCATGGAATCCTTTAATTTTTTTAATAAAATAAAATAAAACTAAATGTTAATAATATAAATAAATAAATAAATTCAAGAATTTTTTATAGCTTGACCGTGTGGGATCATCACAGCTCAAGTAGTGTCGGCCGTGTGGGTTTCTCCTGAAGAAACAAAACGAAGGAACGTCCTGAGTTCTTAAAAAAGACTTGTCCATTGACTTTCTTCCCTCAACTACCACAGTCGTACCGTACAACATCAGCGGGGCACTTTCGTAATTAACAAAGTTCTACACGACTAGAATCATATTCACTTCCCTCTTTCTCACATGTATAAAGTCTTGATTCATCTCATCTCATCTCATCTTATCTTATCTTATCTCATCACATTATTACAAACCCAAGAAATTCTGAGAAGAGAAAGTTGGGTTGGAAAGAGATCCAATTGTAGATGGGTATTGTGAGTTTTCTCAAGTTGGGTTTGAAGTGCTTCTTCGATTTTCTTGCTTGGTATGAATCATTTGTTTTCTCTGGCTACACTAAGAAACTGAAAGAAATTTTTTACATTATTTAGTTACTTTATCTTTACTCTTCTGTTTTTGATTTTCTCTTCGAATGTCCAACTTTCGCGTTAGGTATACTAGCCGATCTTTGTGAAGTTGATTTTCAGCTTTATCTCCATGTTTTGTTCCAACCTCATTTGTATATACATATGTATGTGTATGTGTGTATATATATATGTACGTACGTACGTATGCATGTAGATACATATATATATATATATAATCTTACGTATTCTTGTATTTTACTTGCAGGCCTCTCTTTGCTCTGGTCTGTCCTCTGTAAGCTCTCTCTCTCTCTCTCTAGTTTTTGATGACCAAAGAGTAAAGTTGTTAACTTTGTATGCTAATGCCATTCAGAAATTTAGTATATAAAATTCAGGGCATTCATAACTAAAATTTTTAGAGTCAGCAATTAGAAAAACAAAAACACAAATCGACATAACCAAACACCTTAACAAATAACTAAAATAATAATCACATAATCAAATATAATCAAAATCACAAAAATCATAATTGGGCATATCGTATACACCCTTTTTTTATTTTTTTTTATTTTATAAAAAATAATGAGATTTGGTGAAAAATAACTGATTGGTTATAAAATTTTCAAAATACGGATATTGTGCGTTAAACTAAAAAGGAATAAAAATTTTCACCTATATTTCTCACATGCTTACATATGTGTCTCGCATGCTTGTTTTTAACTTATCCAAACATGACAGTGAGAAATTTTTTTTTTTTCTGACCTGTTATAATCCTTGTTTTAATAGATTTTGCTTTGTTATATTTGTTGATCTGTTTGACAGATATGCCTCAGTTTGGGCAATCGAGAGTAATTCCAACTCAGACATGCGAAATTTGGTGGCATATTGGATTGTTTTCTCTTTGATTTCTCTCTTTGAGCTTGCTTTTGTGAAACTCATTGAATGGTAATTAATTATGCCACTATACTCTAGTTACATACCTCATTTTTCTTTCCTTATTTGTTTGAAAAATGATAATTGTAAATTTCAAAGTTTTCTTCACCTCCTACATGCAAACGTTGAACGAAAATTATAATGTAATCCCAGACAAATGAAGAGTTGCTAGTGTGAAAAAATTCATATATAGGAGAACATGTTTAGTAGTCAGCCCTTATAGGGTACGGGATCTCTATCTCTAAATCCCTGGCTTGATGTCCCTAGTCCCCGATACACTTCCAATCATTCCTCAAGATTTTGTATTTTGAGATATTGAACTTAAATCCCAGCCCTGGTGTACCCTGTCCTCAATACACTTCCAGCCACACGATCCTGTCTCAAGATTCCTATAGTTCAAGTTTTCCAACTCGGGGATCCTTGGCCTATATTTGTTTATCCGTTGTTGTGTGCTCTTAAATGGAAATAAGTTTGTCTGTATTTTGCATCTTTTTTCTAGAATTGTTCGATTTATGTAACCAGATTTCATTATTAAGAGGGTTGATTGTGCTTTCTAATTTCCTTCTTTGTGCGTGTCCGGCTTCCATTCTGGCCTTACATGAAGCTAATGGCCATTTGTTGGTTGGGGATTCCCAATTTTAATGGTGCTTGTTATGTTTATGAGTGCCTGATTCGTTCATGCTTATCTGTGAATCTACAAGGAGTTATCAAATGCTTCGTTACGCACAAGGATGACCTACCTCTCAATGCAGAAAGCTTTCTAGCTGTGGCAGAGAGGTACGTTAAAGAGAACGGATCAGAAGAGTTGGAGAAACTCATTGATAGATCAAGGCATATGAAACCTAACATTGATGAGGAAGAGATAAAGGTAGTAACGAATACAGAGGAAAAAGAAACAGCCACAGCAATCCAGGTAAAGTTTCTTATGCTGCTCTTAAAAACTATGAATTTTTTATGTTTCTGTTGTTAAATTTCAGTGGGTTGCTACTAGGGGTAATATCCAATGTTGTGTGGACTCTTCTATTCCCATATAGTGTACCTCTATCTATATCGGATATGACAAGGGGAGGGGTTATGGGATACATGCCCCATCCCCATATCCGAACTATATGCTTGAATTATCTAATTTAAACAATGTTTGAAGTAGAAGAAGCTCACAATTTATAGTAACAAAAATTCGTACCCCCCCCCCCCCCCCCCCCCCCCCCCCCCCCCCCAAAAAAAAAAAAATTTTCAATTGCATTACATTCCAAAATATCTTATGTTAGGATATAATACAATATACGATATACAATATATTTTAATGCTTAGACATCTCAAAAATCTAAGATTGTGGATTTAGGGAGTTTTGACATTTGAATACATACACACATCTGAGGGGCATGATTGAGTTTAACAAAGAATTTGTTTGTGCAACAATGGTTAAAGTGTTGGAACACGATTTTATATGAACCATCTTTTGTGTTAGACATTCAAAGAGCCTAATGTTGCCAAGGAGGATGCTAAAGCAGTGGATCCAAAGGAGAAAATTCTGTCTGATTCAACACAATGGGTAAGGTTTCTTGTGTTATTTTCTATCATATTTTATATTTTTATTTAAAGACAACCACTGATGAACCATCTCTTTTTCTTTTCCAGTCCAAATTCGAAGAGCCTTATGTTGCTAACGAGAATGCCAAAGCAGGGGAACTCAATGAGAAAAATCCCACAGCTGCAACAGAACAGGTAATGTCACCTATCGTATTTTTCATTATATTTCAGTACCTCATGTGCTGCAATTTTCCGTTCACTTTTTCGTTCACATGTTCAACCCATTTCTCTTACAGTTGCATTTTTGCTGGTTTAGTTGTATTACTATATTAATGTGCACCATCTTTCTATTGTATTCATCATGGTTGTTAGAATCGTGTTATTCACGATTCGATTCATATGATTCAATATGAGTTTCAACCAAAATGGCTCAAATTGTGTTGTTGAAGAGTGAATCATGCAATTTAATTTTCGATTTCCTATGGTTCACTGCGATTCAGTTCTGTTTTTTGGTTTTGTTTGGCATAATGCATGAAACGATGTCGTTTTAAGGAAAGCAAGATCAGCAGGAATACTTGGTAATCAGCCTCTGGTAATTACTTATTGCAGGTTAGCTGTGTAGAGCCAAATCTTATTCAAACTGAAAAGAAAACAGTTGCAGCTAGCGAAATCATAGAAAAGATGGTGACACAAGACGTAAGAGAGAACAAAGCCGTGGAGGTACCTGCAGCGGCAGCTGGTGGTGGAGAGAACAAAGTCACGGAGATACCTGCTTCAGAGAATGTTCAGAGAGAGTGGACAGCATGTCAGTTGACAACCATGTGTGAGAAAAACTTTCAGTCTCTTCTTCAAGGGAGAAAACACAAGGCCAAGTTTGCAGCAGACGAAAAAGAAATCCAGGTAAAGTTTCTTAATGCTTCTCCTAAAATCCATGATTTTTATCTGTTTCTGTTGTGAAATTTCAGTGGGTTGCCACTCTGTTGGTCTTGCTTAGATTGAGGGGAAAGTCCCACTACTCCATTGGGGTTAGAATTTGGAAAGAGGAAAAATTCATCCTTGTTTTTAGGGTAAATTACACTGACCTCCCCCGAAGTTTGGAAAAAATACAACAAGCATCACAATTTTGGCATAATTACACTAACCTCCCTTTTATTAAGACTAAAAGCACCAAAACTAATACAGATGGTGTGAAGACACAAAGATAAATAAGGAAAATACACATTTCAATGTAAAAGATATAACATCAACATTTTTTATTCACATGACTAACAAATTATTAATAAAAATGGGGCTGTGTTATGTGAATCAAAACCTTAAGGAACCCCATGTAATTATGCCAATGCTGTGGGACTTACTGTATTTTCTCCAAACCTTGGGGGAAATCAGTGTAGTTTACCCTTGTTTTTACACATCAAATTTTGCTTAGATAGAGGACACAGGCAAACTCCTTCAGTGGGTTAAAATTTGGAAACTTACATTTGAAGTGTTGTCTCATCTCATCTTTTCTTAAGTGGAAATCCATGTGGGAGTGAATTTAATCCTTGTCGGCAGCACTATATAATACACTAATGTGCTTGAACTAGAAGTTTTTTTTAAAATCTTTTTAATGTCTTACCCCCATTTGAAATTGGTTATAAACAATGTTTCATGAACTCTTCACTCTTCACTTTTCAATTCCCCAAGTGTACCTATATGGGATATGAGTTCGACCTCAATGTTCAAATTATCTATGAACCATGTTTTTTGTTAGCCATTCAAAGAGCCTAATGTTGCCAAGGAGGATGCTAAAGCAGTGGAACCAAAGGAGAAAATTCCATCAGATTTAACACAATGGGTAAGATTTCCTATGTTATTTTCTATCATATTTTATATTTTTATTTAAAGATAACCACTGATGAACCATCTTATTTTCTATTCTAGTCCAAATTCAAAGAGCCTAATGTTGCCAACAAGAATCCCAAAGCAAGGAAACTGAACGAGAAAATTCCTGCAGCTGCAACAGAACAGGTAACGTCTCCTATCGTATTTTTCATTATATTTTGGTTCCTCAAGTGCCGCAATTTTCCATTCAATTTTTCATTCATATGTTCAACCCATTTACAGTTGCTTTTTGCTGGTTTAGTTTGTAGTATTAACTTCCACTACCTTTCTAAGGTTTCTTATGTTGTATTCATCATGGTTGTTAGAATCATGTGATTCATGATTCGATTCATATGATTCGATACAAGTTTCAACCAAAATGATTTGAATTGTGCTATTGAAGAGTGAATCATATGATTCAATTTTCAATTTGCTATTGTTCACTGCGATTCAGTTCTGTTTTTTGGTTTTATTTGCATAATGCATGAAACAATGTTGTTTTAAGGAAAGCAAGATCAGCAGGAATACTTGGTAATTGACCTCTGCTAATTACATATTGCAGGTTAACTGTGTAGAGGCAAATCTTGTTCAAACTGAAAAGAAAACAGTTGCAGTTAGCGAAATCATAGAAAAGACTGTGACACAAGACATAAGAGAGAACAAAGTTGTGGAGGTACCTGCAGCGGCAGCTGGTGGTGTAGAGAACAAAGTCACGGAGATACCTGCCCCGGAGAATGTTCAGAGAGAGTGGACCGGTGCTGCATGTCAGGTGACAACCATGTGCGAGAAAAACTTTCAGTCTCATCTTCAAGGGAGAAAACACAAGGCAAATTTTGCAGCAGAGGACAAAGAAATCCAGGTAAAGTTTCTTAATGCTGCTCCTAAAATCCATGAGTTTTATCTGTTTCTGTTGTGAAATTTCAGTGGGTTGCTACTGTTAGTCTTGCTTAGATTGAGGGGAGAGACCCACTCCTCCATTGGGTTTAGAATTTGGAAAGAGAAAATTCGTTGTCATTTTTAGGGTAAATTGCACTGACCTCCCTTGAGGGTTGGAGAAAATACAAGAAGCCCCACAGTTTTGGCATAGTTACACTGTTCTCCCTTTTATTAAGACTAAATGGACCAAAACTAATATGGATGGTGTGAAGAGACAAAGATAAACAAGGAAAAATACACATTTCAGTGTAAAAAGATGACAACATTCTTTCATGCATATGACTAACAAAATATTAATGAAAATGGGGTTAAGTGTTGTGTGAATTAAAATCTTAAGGAAACTCAATGTAATTATGCCAAAACTGTGGGACTTGTTGTATTTTATCCAAACCTCATGTAATTTACCCTTGTTTTTATGCATCAAATTCTACTTAGATAGAGGACACAGGTAAATCCTTCAGTGGGTTAAAATTTGGTAACGGAGAAATCCATGTGGGAGTGATTTTAATTCTTTGTGGGCAACACTATACAATATACTAATGAGCTTGCACTAGAAGACTTTTGTCTTTTTAGGCTCCGTTTGTTTCAACGTAAAATATTTTTTGAAAAATATTTTTCTTGAAAATTGATTTTACACAATTTTTTTTTTTACGGATGTTTGGTTGACACTTGAAACAAAAACATTTTATCACCTAAAAAGAGAAATTTTGATTCAATAAAGTGTCATTTATGACTTTTTAGTGAGTTAAGATGTTTATTTGAAAAGGCTAATATGTTGAAAAGGTAGTGAGTGAGAGTCAACTTTGTAAAAATTGACTTACGAAATTTTTAAAAGTAAGTCATTTTTGGAAAAATGATGTAAAAATATTTTCCTTAAAAAATGTTTTACTTGCTTTTTGTTCAACCAAACAATGGAAAATGAGTAAAATATTTTTGATAAAAACATTTTACGTCAAAACAAACGGAGCCTTAGTTTCTTACCCATTTGAATTGGTTATAAACAATGTTACATGAACTCTTCACTCTTCTATTCCCCAAGCGTACCCATATGGGAAATAACTTCGACCTCCATGTCCAAATTGGTTATGACTTTAATTATCTATTTTTTAACAAGGAAAACTCTATTCATACAGAAAATTTATATAAAAAAAAAAAAAATCAAAAGAATGATGTGGCAATGCCATTTTTGTTAATAAAATTTTTTTATGGGTATTTTGTTTTAAAGTTCAAGGTCCACATTGAACCACATCATTTTGTAAGAAATTTCTATATGAATTTTCAGTTTGTGTATTATTACTTCTTTACCAATGTCTGAGGAAAAAGCAGCTAACATTTGACACTAAAGAAAATTTTATAGTCTCTCACATTTGTAGGAGGATAGAAATCCTTCTTCCCCTAACCCAAATCCCATTTAAGTTAAATTAACATTTTAAAATAATATCATCTTACGTCAGGATATATGCTATACACAATGTATTTAAAAGTTTAGGACACATCAGCATACTCATATTCATCTTTTGGATACACATCTCAAAAATCTAAGACTAAGGATTAGGAGGTTAGACATTTGGACACATACCCGGCCCTGATACTCATATCCCATTTGAGATTTGGCAACAATGTCATAACTATGAGGAAAGCAAGACCAGCAAGCATACATGGTAATCAACTTCTGCTAACTACTTGCTGCAGGTTAATTGTGTAGAAGAGCCAAATCTTGCTCAAACTGAGAAGAAAACAGTTGCAGCTAGGGAAATTAAAGGAAAGACAGTGACAGCAGCCGTACGAGAGAACAAAGTCATGGAGGTACCTGCTGCAACATCTGGTGGCGGGGAGAACAAAGATGTGGAGAACATTCAGAAAGAGTGGACCTGTGCCGTATGTCAGGTGACAACCACGTGTAAGGCAAACTTGATGTCTCATCTTTATGGGAGAAAACACAGGGCTACATGTGCAGATCTGCAGGCAGGCAAGCAAGCAAACAAAAACAAGGGCTGCTCATCTTCGACAACCAATCAGGAGCAGCCAAAAAAGCCCAATAACCAGAATAAAAGTAAGAAACAAGAGGACAAGGTGCAAGCGAACCAGACTAGTGAGCAATACAAACAGAAAGAAGTAAAGAACACTACTGGTTATCGGGTGAATAATAATTCTCAAGTATGGTGCATCATGTGTAATGTCAAGTTGCTTAGTGAGGTTGATGAGGCTTCTCATCTTAAAGGGAAGAGGCACTTGTCCCAGGTTCAAAAGATGTTGGATTCTTTAGGTGGAGGGCATTAATAGGGTTATGGAGGTAGTATAGTATATAATTTCTTCCTGAATTTGTTTTTTTTTTTTTTTTTTTTTTTGGGTGTTTTATGGTTAGGTAGGGATTGTACTAAACTTGTAATGGTCTGGTGAACAGAGTTCCTTTCTAATAATGTACTTTATTCTACTAGTGATTGTGGTTTTTAGTTCATCATGGTAGCTTATGTACAAAAAAATGGAAATGTTTATGTATTTCGATATAACTTTAAGCTTAGTAGAATTAATAGTGGCGGGTGCAAATGCAGTATGTCTATAATGTAGATCTAAACTTTTTGTGTTTTTCTGAATTGTGCATTGTATCTTATAATATTGTCGTTAGATTTTTTAACATCTTTAAAAATAGGTAGAAAAATAAATGGATTTATAGAAAAGTAATAGTTTGAGAGAACAAAACACTACTGATGAATAATTCTTAAACTTGCAAAAGTAAGGTTGCTTGAAACATAAAATGCATTTAAAATGCAGAGTGAAATTAAAATATGTATAAAATATTGTCTTAATTCATCATTTAACTTTTAATATTTACTTTGCAACTTTATAGTTTTCAAGCAGTTTGTCAACAATAGAAAACTTTAAAGTTTTGCTGGTGTAAACAGGTATAAATCAACCGCATATGATACTTAAATATTAAACAAATAGATTTTTTCTTTTAAAAAGTAGAGAAAATAAAAGAAAATGTACCATTCTCATCTAAAAATAATAATAATAATTCGTTAATGAAAATTTATAACAACATATTAATTTACTAGTAATTAAGTCGAATTACTTTTTTCAAATTTGCTAAAGAATTGAAGTATTCATCTATCGTAATATGTCTCGTGTTTTGTAAATTGAATCATGTATCGTAAGATACATTTTACTTAAAATATGTATTGATGACACGTATTGTTTTCTCTCTAAAAATATAGAATCCTAAGATATGTCTGCTAACTACTTAAGTGTGTTGAAGAGCCAAATCTTTCTCAAACTGAGAAGAAAATAGTAACATCTACTAAAATTGAAGAAAAGACCACAATAGAAGCTGTTAGAGAGAACGAAGTTGTGGAGGTACCTGTTGTTGCAGCTGGTGGTGAAGAGAACAAAGTCCAGGAGAGACCTGCTTCAGAGAATGTTCAAAAGAAGTGGACATGTGCTGTATGTCAGGCGACGACCACGTGTGAGGAAAAATTGAAGTCTCATCTTTATAGGCGAGAACACAAATCCCAATGTGCAAAGCTGAAAACAATTAAGCCAAACAAGGGTTGCTCGTCTACAACAACCAATCAAGAGTCCCAAAAGCCCATTTCTGGCAATTAGATAAACCAAAATAAAAGTTAGAAATAAAAGGGCAAGGCACAAGTGAACCGGACTAGTGAGCAATGCAAACAGAAAGAAGTAAAGAACACTACTGGGTATGGGAAAAATTAGTCTAAATTATGGTGCACTATCTGTAGTGTTTAGTGCCCTGGTGAGGTTGATATGGCTTCTCACCTTAAAGGGAAGAAACACTTGTCCCATATTCAACAGATAATGGATCCTTTGGGTGGAAAACATTAATAGGATCACGGAGGCAGTTTAGGATTTCATACTCACAAGATTAGTATATCTGCAAAAGAAATTAAACATTGACATGGTTGTGTCTACTAATGATTTTGTGGTTTTTAGTTGTTTCGGCTTTTGGGTCATATTTGTCCTGGCTAGATAATGTATATTGTGGGTGCACTATCCCACATGCTCTGTGAGAGATCACAGCTTCACTACATAAGTGGACCAACTCCCTTAGACTAGTATGAGACCTTTTAAAATCATGAGAAGTTAGCTGTTGGTTTTCGTCTAACTCTAAAGCGGACAATATCGTGCTAGTTGGGGAGAGTTAGCTACTTCATTTGGCGTTGTTTGTGGGAACTCCCTGCTCAAGCAACCAGTCCACTGGGGAGTTATGTGCACTATCCCACATCGCTCTGTGAAAGATCACAGAGCGGACAATATCGTGCTAGTCGGAAAGGGTTAGCTGTTTCATTGTATGGGTACACTATCTCATGTCGCTTTGTGAGAGATTACAACTCCACTACATAAGTGGACTAACTCCCTTAGACTAGTATGAGGCCTTTTAAAACCGTGAGGAGTTAGCTACTGGTTTTCGCCTAACTCCAAAGAGGACAATATTGTGTTAGTCGGGGAAGGTTAGATGTTTCATTGTGTGGGTCCCTTAGACTAGTATGAGACCTTTTAAAGCCGTGAGGGGTTAGCTACTGGTTTTCGCCTAACTCCAAAGTAGACAATATCGTGCTAGTCGGAAAGGGTTAGCTGCTTTGTTTTAAGTGGGCGCACTATCCCACATCGCTCTGTGAGAGATCACAGCTCCACTACATAAGTGAACTAACTCCCTTAGACTAATATAAGGCTTTTTAAAGCCACGAGGGGTTAGCTGTTGGTTTTCGCCTAACTCCAAAGCGAACAATATCGTGCTAGTTGGCGAGGGTTAGCTACTTTATTTGGCGGCGTCTGTGAGAACTCCCTACTTAGGCAGCTAGTCCACTGGAGAGTTATGTGGGTTCACTATCCCATATTGTTCTGTGAGAGATCATAGCTCCACTACATAAGTGGACTAACTCCCTTAGACTAGTATGAAGCCTTTTAAAGCCGTAAAGGGTTAGTTGCTGGTTTTCGTCCAAAGCAGACAATATCGTGCTAGTTAGGGAGGGTTAGCTGCTTCATTTGACGCCGTCTATGGGAATTCCCTACTCAAGCAGCCAGTCCACTTAGGAGTTATGTAGGCGCACTAACTCCCTTAGACTAGCTTCTGGTTTTCGCCTAATTCCAAAATAGACAATATCGTGCTAGTCTGGGAGGGTTAGCTGCTTTATTTGGCGCCGTCTTTGAGAATTCCCTGTTCAGGCAGCTAGTCTACTGGGAAGTTATGTGAGTGCACTATCCCACATCGCTCTGTGAGATATCACAGCTTCACTACATAAGTGGACTAAAACTCCCTTATATGAAGCCTTTTAAAGCCGTGAGGGGTTAGCTGTTGGTTTTCGCCTAACTCCAAAGCAGACAATATTGTGATGACCCCATTACATATAATAATTAGCATTTAATTAATTAAGGAGATTTTAACTTTAATTCCCCATGATTTGGATTTAATTTGGGATTTATGAAAATCGTGGAAACTGATTCATATAGGAGCCTATATGAGGATTTATTTTGGAATTAAAAATTGAAAATCTAAATAGTTCAAGAGGGTATAATTGGTGAATTAAATTATTTTAATTCCGAGTATCGAACTATATGAGAGTTTAATTAAATATTCGATTCAGAATTGTAAAATTGAAATTTGATTGATTGGGTCCAAATGGGAGTTAATTAAGTTATGAGAATTAGGAGTTAAGATTATTATGAATAAAATTTATTTATGAGGTATTCAATTGAGTATGTAATTTATTGACGAAGATTTTAAATTTGATATGAAATTGAAGGCCTTGATGATGTGAGTAAACAAGATTGATGATGGAAATGAGTTTAATTTAATATTTGGAGCCTTTTGAGGATTTGATTAAAAATCTAATTCAGATTGATAAATTTAATTATGATTGATTGGACTTTAATAGAGATCAAATTAGATTAATTAAATTATGTGAAACTTGTGATTAGTTATGATTAATTAAATTATGCCCTAATCAAGATTTATTAAAATTAAGTGATGTTTAATGAAACTAATATGTGATTAGCATACTAAATTAGTACTACTCAATTAATTAATACTTTGGTGAGCTTTGAGAGAATTCTAGAACATTGGAGCCTTTTAGCTATATGTATATGAATATGGAGTGGGTGTTCAATCTATTATTTTGGATGGAGCATAAGCCGAGAGAGAGAGAGAGAGAGAGAGAGAGAGAGAGAGAGTTCAAGTCAACACGTTGCTGGAAACGGAGAGGAGCTCAAGGAAAAAGCCATGGATTAGAGAAAGAAATGAAGAAAAGGAAAAGAGGAAGTAGAGAAGAATCAACCATATATACTGAAATTAAAGTTGAAGATATGAAATTTATGTTTGATTTTGTAGAATCCTTGTGTTACACTTGAAATTAAAAATGAGTTTGGGTTCAATTTCATATAAATTGGAGGAAATTAGAAAATAAAAATGAAGAGATTAAGTTAGGTCCATGATTATGAAAATTAATTATTTTGGATTTGATGTTGTGATCTTGCATGAAAATAAGCATCATTGTTACATGCATGAGCCAATTAATACTCTAATTACAACATGCATCATGTATTATGAAAAATCTGAATTAATTTAATTTCATATTTTGAAGAGAAAAAGGAAAATTTTTAGAAAAATCACGTTTATGGAAATTTGGAATTAATCTTAAAGTTAGACAAAGTTTTGATTTTATTATGAAAATTAAAAATTTGTTTGATTTTAATTTTTAATCCATGCATGAAATTTAATTTAAAAGTGTTATTCAATTCAAATATATTTTAAAACATCTATGATTATAAATAAATTAAGTATTTGGTCAAAGATAGAGTTAATAAGTTCAAATTCTAAGAAATTGATTTTGCTATGAAGAAAATAAATTAAATTTAAGTTTAGACAAATTAAGGAATGAATTATAATTTTACTTTGAGAATCAAGAATTGGTTGATTTGATTTAAATTCCATAAATTACATACAATTTTATTGTGGATTTGATTTTGAAAAAGAATTTTAGAACCATTACTCATGGGTTTGATTTTGAAATTAAGTAAAATTTTGATTTAAATATTGTGTTTCAAGATTTTAAGCAAATAATTTATAAATAAATAAGTGTTTATGTTTTCTAAAATATGTTCAAAGTTTTGATCAAGATTAGTTTGGGTTTAAAGATTGAAAATGCATTTGGAAGCCATTTTTGAGAAATTCGGAACTCTGAAATTTTATAGACTGCTCGAGCGGTATAATTACCGCTCGAGTGCACATTGAAGGCTTCCAATACTTTGTAGTTTTTACAGAGTGCTCAAGCGATCAGAAGTTCGCTCGAGCAAACAGCTCTTTTTCAGCATATTTTGGAAAATGTCATTTAGTTCATATTTCCAATCTCATCTCTTTCCAAGCATTCTTAGGCAAGAATTATGACTTAACAAGATTAATAAACTAACAATCAATACAAATTAGTTGGTTAAGGAATAAATCACTAATTTAGTAATAATTGATTAAGAAGCCAAGTAAGAAATCGTCTATTTGGAAAAGACGAATTTGGTAATGAAAGAATATGTGAAATAAGAACCCGATTCATTTGAATAAATAAAGAATATTTAGACAAAAAAAGACAAGAAAAGTCAAGTTTGATCAAGGATGTGATATTGTGTTTCAATGTGAATATGTTATGTGTTTGTGTAGGTCACGCGTTATTGTCTACCTGATCTATCTAATCTGTCTGTTCTGCTTCCGGAGCTATCTGTGAATAATAACTATGCAAAGTTATGTTTAACTTTAATTATTTTCTGATGATATGAAATGATCAATTTTTTGAAATGCTATGCTTTGTATACATGAATGATTGTCCAAATTTCTGAAATGTATTCATGACATCCTTAGTTTTAGATGACATCTATTATCTATTCTGTTCTGTTATGTCCCAATTATGGGTCAACTGTACATCTCATGAGCCAACTGTTATGGATCCTTCTGTATACGTCTGTAGACACCCCATTTTTGACCGCCCTTACGACTTAGGCGTCACTAATTGTTTACTTGGTAATGAAAGGTGTGCAGTGCAAATGTTCGATTTCTCAGGTAAGGAGAGAGTCAAATCCAAACCCCACACCCCATTTTTGGACCAAAAAGATTTTAGATCTTAAACTCCTTTCTTTCAAAATATTTTGAAAAAGGTTTCTGCGATATTCCGAGACTCTCATTTTGTCAAATATTGCGCTTTTCGGTAAACCGAGCAAAGACAAAGTAGAAATGAATGAAAGAGAGATGAAATCTTTAAAAAATCTTTCAAAACACCTTGTTTAGGGGTTTGGAGTTGAAGAAAAGAGGAGTGGAGGGAAGAAACCTAGTTGAGGAAGAAGTTGGGTATGAATCGCTAAGAGAAAGTCGAGCGGTCCTCGCTAAATCAGGTCTATCTGTCTATGCACTTGGATTTAAGCTATGAGGCCACCACCATTGGAAAGAAGACTTCTGGGACTTCATTTTACACTCAAGAATCTCCTAAAACCAATTCCGGATGGGGGAAATATGATTAGTTGAAGTTGGGCATCATTTCGGTTGGACCGAAACTGAGCAACCTTCACTAAAAGAGGGATATCTCTTAGCACACATGGAATCTTGATGTGAGGCTTCCATAATTGGAAAGAAGACTTCCAGGGCTACAATTTAGGCTCAAGAATGACTTGAAAAGGAGTCCAAATGAAGGAATTAGGCTTGCTTCAAGTCAAGGACCAGCATTGATCTTTTCCATCAGCCTCTATGGAACTGCATCGGCCACAATTGGACCTCATCGGCCATAAATTGGCCTTATCGGCCAAAAATGTTGGCCAATCGGCCAAAAATGACCAGAAAGCCCAGAATTGGCAGATATTTCTCCTCCAGCTGTTTCCAGCTTGTGCCACCTATCCTAGCTCAGATATTTTCGACCAAGCTTGATATTTTGCTATATAATGAAGCCTTATATCTCATATTCAAGGGTTAGAACATTGGAGGATAGGTTGAGAGCTTCTCTCACTAAACTTCCTTTCTCTCTACAAAACTTTCAGAGCAAAATCTCAGCCTCTCTCTCTAAAGGCTCTCCCTCTTGCCCTTTGGTGCATAAAAGTGCATAGAAGTAGAGAAATACAACTAGTTTGCCTAGGTATCCTTCATCAAAGTTGCATATTTATGGGCTGAGGTCCATTGGAGCTTATTTTTGGGCTGATGGAAGGTCATTTAAGCCAAGAAAGAGGCCATTTTGCTACTGTGCTCCAAAGGTAATCACCACCCTTTTTAACTTGTTTTGCATACTAGCTTTGCCATAGTTTTCAACTACTTTGGGGCTGTTTTTTGGGGTGGTGTTGAACTACAAAAATCTCTATTTTTTTAGTCCTAAAAGTCTTGGTTTGTGCCTTGGTTGGCTAGGGGGTTGTCTTCCCTTTTGCTCCTTGGCCTGTAAGGTCTTGTGAGCTAACTTTCAAACTTTTCAAACAACTCTTTTTGGCCTTAGAACCACTAAAATCTAGAGGATTTTTAGTGGTAAAAACCCTATTTTGAGGGCCCAAATAGGAGAGGGTGGTCCCCTCTCCTTTTGTCTTACTTGCTAGTGTTAATGGCCAACCAAATGAGCCTGTGTTTTTACTTCTTTATGGATTTGTTTAGGCTCATTTTTGTGACTTATCAAACCTACCATAACTCTGTTTTTGGCTGTCTTGGTCACCTCTTGCATGCTTATTGCACTTGTAGTATAAATCCTCTTTGCTAGCCTTGTTAGCCTTATAAAGTAGCATGCTTTTGTGGTTTGAATTAGCTTAGTTCAAGCATGTTTTTGGTGTTATTTTGACATGTTATAACTCTTATTTTGATTGGTGGACTCACTCCTTGCATGGTTTATACACTTGTAGTGTATTTCTCACAAACTAGTCTTGTATGCTTCATGAAGTAGCATGCCTTTCTAGCATGATTTGATTCTATTTCAGCATGTTTTTGGTGATGTTTTGCCATGTCATACCTCTGTTAAGGTTTGGTTTGGTTGGCCCTTGCATGCTCCATGCACTTATAGTGCAATTCCATGAATTAGCTTAATGTGTATCATGCTTTAACATGTCATTCTAGCATGATTTTGGCTTGACTCTAAGAAGCTTTTGGTCATGCTTCAACATGCTTAAGCTCTGATTTTTGTTGTTTTGGTCATACATGCCATGATTTGTATAGCTATGGTTCATTCTAGCTTGTTAGCTTTGTGCATCAAGTCCACTAGCATGCATTGCTTGATCTATTTGTATTATTTGGCATCATTTGTTATGTGATTTTAGAGCATGTTTCATTATCATGCACTCACATCTTTCATTTTTTCAATGCGTTGAAGGGTTGGTCCTTTATGCCTTGAACATGAGCCTTTGCGTATGCTTTCATGCCTAAGCTTGCGAGCTATCATTTCAATGTGTATTTGGGGTTATTTTGCCATGATATAATTCTGATTTTTGTTGGCGAAGCCATCTCATGCTTGGTCTTGATAGGTGTAGTGTAATCTACCTTATTTACCTTGCATCCATTATGCCTTATACCCTTCATGCTAGCATACTTTGGCTTCCTTCCATACATGTTTTAGACTCATTTTAACATGTTCTAGGACTGTTTTGGGTTGCCCTTGCCATATGCTTCATGTTTTGCATAGTTGTAGTGCAAGTGCCTTGCTAGCCTTAAGCTTTGGGCACCATAGCATGCTTCATTTGTATCATGTCCGTGATTTGGTATCATTCCACATGACATTTCAGAGCATGTAGTTTTGCCATGTTCCCACTTCATTCACCCTTTGAGTGCCTCTAAGGGTTATGCATTTGTTACCTTGTTTGTGGCTTAGTGTGTATGCATGCATGCCTAGGCATTTGTGCCTCAATCTTAGCATATTTTAGTCTTTGTTTAGACCTATGTGAACTCTGTCCATGATTGGTTCATGCCTTTGTACCATGTATTGCATGCCTCCTTTGTAGTCTTCTTTGGTAGCTTTATGCTTTGAGGACCCTAGCATGCCATGCTTGTATTGATTGAAGATTTGGCATCATTTCATACCTTATTTCAGTGCTTATAGTGTTGCTACACTCTTACATTTGTCACTCATTGAGCACTTTTGAGAGTTATGCTTTTATGCTTAGTTGGTGGGCTAGAGCATGTGCATGCATTGTCTTGCATTTCATGCCATCATTTTAACATTTTGGCCACTGATTTGGGCATGATTGAGATCTGTCCATTTTAGTTTAAGTCCGTTTTGCATGTTGTTGCATGCTTATTGCATTGCTTGGTACATTGCATGTTGTTGCATGCTTGGTATATTGCATGTTGTTGCATGCTAGTTGCATTGCACGACATTATAATTTGCATGTTGTTGCATGCTTATGATGTTTAGCATGTTGTTGCATGCTTGTTAGGTTGCATGTTGTTGCATGCTTGTTCTATTGTGTTGTTGTTGCATGCTTGTCGCATTGTATGTTGTCGCATGCTTATCGCATTGCATGATTCTTGCATGTTGTTTACATGTTTAGGTTGCATTGTATTGGGTTGGCATGCCATTAGTTTTGATAAATCAATCATGTTGCATTGCATTTGGCATACTTATGTTGCATTGTGTAACATCTCCATGTTGCATGCATTGCATTGTTTTTGGTTTGGGTGTTAAGCCAAACACGAAAAACGAGAGACATTTCATACTTGAAGTGATGAAACGTGCCTCAATTCTTGGTTGCCGACTCTCTTGATTATGCATGATAGAGGTTAAGGCATTTATGTGTTTTTGTGTATTTCATCCATATTGATTTGTGCAACTCGGCCTCTTTGGCCATCATGCATCGAAATGCGTGATTGATGGCTCAAGAGTCGAGCACTACACTCCTTTGAGCTTCAAACATGATAAGCAGTGGGGTTGCACACACAGTCTCTTGCAAATACATTTTCATGCCTCTGTTTGTACTCTGTTGCAGCAAAAAGGAGAGTTTGCAGGAAAAGATGGCCGATCGGCTATCTAGTGTGCCGATCGGCTAAAAATATTTGGCCGATAGCCTCAAAATTGGCCGATGGCCATACCTCTTGGCCGATGACCTCTCAGCATGTCCATGAGGTGGATCAAAAGTGTTTTGGAGATTTGCACAGTTTTCAAAAGTCTAAAACAGTGTAAACAGAGGCAACATGAGGCATGGTAACAGATTTCCGAGCGAAGCCGACTGAGCATACATCTTTTCATCGCCCGCGAGGCCATTTCAGTATTCATGATTAGTTCGTGTAACTTAATCATTTGATTTGTTGTGTAATATTCCAATTAGCTTAGTATAGCTATTTGTTTCGATTCAGTTGTGTAATAATTAATTAGCTAAGTTAGTTAATTAATTCGGTTATGTAATAATTAGTCTAATTAGATTATTAGATTAGTTACTTAGCTTAGCGTAGCTAGCTTAACTTTCATTCAGACCCTCCGTTGAGAGGGCGAATTTTGTCATAAGTGTACGTGAGTGTGTGAATGTCTTTCAACCCCACGTCTTTCTTCCTTTTATTTAACCGCTTACGATGGTTAGTTCTAGGTCATATTTCGATTAGCATCCTTATGCTTGCATGTTTGCATTCATCCATCTGCCTTGCATGCACCAGGCTTGGCGCATCATATAAACCGCATTGTATTTCAATACATTTACTTGAATACGTGTCCAACAGCATGTTATCAAGTTGCATTTCATATGTCATCTTAGAATAGTGAGCCTATCTTAGTTGCATTTTGCATGTGTTGCATTAGGCATTTTTAACATAAACTAGGATCATGCATGATTTCTAACTAGTTGTTGTTTTGGCTCGGAGTACACTGTAAGTATTTATGTTTTAGCATCTTGCATACGTATAAGTGTTGCCATGATAGCATGCTTGCCATGAGGCTAACTGCTTAAGTGTTTAACTGCATGAATGCATGTGGATGAAGGATGGATCACTTGAATTGGAACAATTCATCGAAATGCGAGTTTTAAGCCCATTTTGTGAAACGGCAAAATCATGTTTTCTAAGCCCACTTGAGGGTGGCAAAATCCACGACTTAGTCTACTTGCGAGTAGCAAACTTCAAACCATTTTCAAACAAACAAACATGAGATGTTTTGTTCCAACTTAGGCGATCTAGTCTATACTTGTATGTTGCGTACATCACGTAGTAATGATAGATTAATAAACCGACATAAGAACACATGTGTTTTCAAAAACAAAATATCATACTTAGTAAAGGCCGATCTTTAGATCGGGGGAGTGGGGGTGCTCATTGCATGACCTTTCTCTCTCATACCTAAGTTCCTGAGCCGAGGCAACTTTGGTGATGACGGACATGTGGCTTTAGGCATGAGTCAGGATTTCCTAAATTTTCCAAAATAAAATATTTAGGTAGCGACTTTGTATCTGGCAAAGCAATCCATGTTTGATACTTCTTTATAAAAATCAGTTTTCCAAAACGATTTGCCGGATTTGGACTCTTTGGTGATTTATCGGTCTCACATTGCACTTTGTGAGATTAGATTCAAAACCGTGACATTGAGTCCAAACTGTAGTGGCTAATGAACAAAACGATTTCGCGCCCTCGCGCCTGGAGCCGGGACGTTCGGGCAGTCTACAACGTTCCATTTATGGGCCAAGTGTACATCTCATGAGCCAACTGTACCATCTCCATGCACGTGAATCAACTGTATGCTTTTACGGCCATCCATTTATGAGTCAACTGTTTCTTTTAGTACTAATGGATATAACACGTACGATTAACTGTAAATTCTGATTATGAATATAATTATGATTCCATTTCTGTTATAAATACTGATTTTTAAACAAGAATATGAATATGAATCTGTTTCTGATATGAACTTTGATTTTTGAATCTATTATGGATATCATTCATTAAAACCCTTTACTCTGTTATTATTCACTGAGCTCCAGCTCACTGTATTATCTATGTATGTAGGTGATCAGGTACGTAACCAAGCCTAGAGTTTCTGCCTAGACTTTGTTTTGTCAGCCAATATGTGTGCCTCCCGTGAAGGTTCTGGATATATCATATGGTTATAGCTATGCGCATAAAGTTCAAGTTTTGTTTTCTTATTTTGGTTTAACAAGTATTTTTGTTTATTCTGTATTTAGGGCTAAGTCCCTTTTTGTTTAGCTATAGCTCGACCTTTTGTGCTCTTTTCGGATACAATCAGCCCTACAGTTCAAACTTCCGTAATTCTGAATCTGATCTCATAAGTGCAATGTGAAATAGATAAACACAAAAGAATCCAAATTCGGCAATTCTTTTGAAAAATCGATGTTTGAATCAAATGCCAAAAATAGACTGCTTTGCCAAATTTCAGAGTTGCCACTTAAATATTTTTGAAAAATTTAGGAAACCCGAGACTCGTGCCCAATACCACTTATCCGTCATCACCAAACTGTCTCGGCTCGAGAACTTAGGTACGAGAAGGGAAGGTCATGAATTGAGTACCCCACTCGCCAGATCAAAGATCGGCCTCTACTAATCATGATATGATTTTTATCTACATTATATGTTCTTGTTCCGATTATTAAACTAACTTTACTAGGTGATACACGCAAGTATAGACCAATTTGCAAAAGTTGGAACATTTGATTTTATTTTTGTTTGAAAATTGTTTTTGATACTCATCACTTGAAAATGTGAGTTTGCATGTACATTAATCAATTTATCCCAACTTATGTAAAAAGGCCTTCATCCACTGGCATTAAAAGAGTTGTATCACTTAAGCAATTAGCCTCACGGTATTCATGCTTATCATGGCAACAATCGCACGCATGCAGTTATGCGAAAGCAATAAGTGCTCACCTAGTACTCTAAGGCAAGCCAAAAGAAATAAAAGAGTTAGAAAAAATGCATGATCTTACGGATGCAAAATGACTAATGCAACACATGCAATATGCCATTTTAAATAGGCTCGGCTATTAACATGGTATATGATTCCATTCAAGACATGCAAAAAAGCACGTATTCAAGTAATGAATTCTAAACATTTAGTTAGTATGATGAGCCAAACCTTGGATACATGCAAGACAATGGATGCGAATCATAAGAATGCTAATTTAAAAAATGATGTTCTATACTAACCATCATAAGCAAATAAGTAAAAGGGAGAAAAAATAGAGGTTAGAAGACATACACACTTATTACTCAGTTTGCCATCATGCAGGAGGGTTCAAATGAATGTCCAAATGTCCGAAATAAACTAACTATTACAAAACCAAATGAATGAATAAATAACTAATTAGCTAAGTTATTACAACAAAGGCTAATAATGAATAATAAACTAGCTACCTAATTTAACTAGCTATAATAATTACAAATAAACCAGTACTACAACAATACTAATTACAACAAGAATAATTTACAACACTAATTACAACAATAATATAAACAATAATATTACAACATTTAATATGAATTAAAGATGCACGGTTTTCAAGAGTTGCTCTGTCTGCCTTCTATGCAGTTGTTCTGTTTCACTCTTAGTCACTGCCCTCTGCTTTTACCAAAAATGCATTGTTTACCGAAACATTGGGGCCCAGCCGACCCCCAATGAGGCCCCACCGGGCCCAAATAAGGCCGACCGTGCCTTAAATTCATGCAAAACTTGTTTTTGTGCTCTAAGGTGAAAACAGCGCAGACAGAGCAACTTAAGCCCTGTTTGTCCCCCCAGCTCTAATCTTTTTTTATTTACATTTCCATTACTTAATCAATTTGTCCAATAATGAGAGTTACGTCCACTAAAAGGAGAGAAGCATCAAACGAGAAGTTGTTTTCAACATTAGAGAGACGTAATGCCTTGATAATGAATCTCTGAAGAGATTAAACCATTTAGCATTGTATGTATCTTTCTCATGTTTAAATAGCATTCAGTTGAAACAACTCTCAAAAGAAAAGAAAAACCATGGAAGAAGGAAGGTTACAGAAATGATTATGCAAGGTTGATTTACTACACAAGTGAGACTCTTTACATGAAATTAAGTAAGAAAAAGCTATCAACTCAAATGACTCAGTGTCTAAGACCTAAACAACCAAAGTCATGAGGACTTACAACATAACAATCACAATATTCAAAGCATAAACTATTTAAATAAATTAAAATAGCCCTAAAACAGCCTCTAAAATGTAAAAAACAGTAGCTAAAACCATGTTAAAAGTGCACAAAAAGATAGGCAAAAAACAAAGAGATACAAAGCTAGTAAGCAAAGCTAAGGAGAAGTGGCTAACCCCTCCACTTTTGGAACTTCTAAACCATATTTTAGCCTCTGAAAATAGTCCACAAACAGTCCAAAATAGCCCCAAAATGTTGGCTAAAATCAAAGAAATAAGTGGGAAGCACAAGGATAAAAGCTTGAAATAAGGTTCAAGGAAAGGTAGTTAACCCCTCCACCTTTGGTAGGTCTTAAATCACAAATTTCAGCCCACAAAATAGTCCCAAAATAGTGTACAAAACATGTAAAAGAGAGGAAAAGAGTAAAAAAGAAATAAGGAAGAAGATGCAAAAGTTATACCTCTTGAAAGAGAGGATGCTTGTAGTTAAATAAACTTAATTCCAACACCCCCAAGTTTTATGAAATATGGTTTGAAACTTCAATAAAAGCTTCAAGAACAAGCTCTAATGATGTAAGTATTGTATATGTATAGCTAAAGAAGGTTTGAGGGTCAAAGGAGAAAGGAAGATAGAAGGAGGTCTATTTAGCTCTTCAAAGCTTTTGGAAATTTTGCTAACCTTGAATTCTGAAGGAAGAGGCCATATTTATAGAATTTGAGCCAATTTGGTTGAAAATATCTTCCAACAAAGATATTTGTTCAATTCCCGCCAGCTGTCTGTCTGGCATTATTGAGACTCGGCCGGGCCTTAAAACCCACGGCCAGGCCCAAAAACACATGGCCAGGCCTAAAAAGCAAGTCTGGAAAAGTTTTCATTGAGGCCCGTCCGGGCCTTAATGAGGCACTGCTGGTTCTAAATGGACCTAGCCGGGTCAAAAAATCTACATTTCAGGCCTGATTTCAAATGGGCATATTTCCTTCATCTGAATTTGATTTTAAGTGCTTCTTGAGTCTAGATTGAAGCCCTGGAAATCTACTTTCCAATGATGGTGGCCTCACATCTAAATTCCAAGTGTGTAAAGAGAAATGCCTAATTTAGTGAAAGATGCTCACTCTTTCTCAACGGTTTGATGCTCAACTTCTTCCTAAACTAGTTTTCTTCCCTCCCCTCCTATTTCCTTCAACTCCAAACCTATAAATCAAATGTTTTGAAAGATTTTTCAAAGAGTTCACCTCTCTTCCATTTATTTCCACTCTGTTCTTACTCGGTTTTTCGAAAAGTGCAATGCTTTAAACGAAATGCAAGCCTCAAAATATCGTAGAAACATTTGGAAAAATATTTTGGAAAATAGGGTTTTAAGGTCTAAAATAGTTTGGCCAAAATGGGGTGCAAGGTTTGGGATTAAAGCTTGAATCCAAATTTCTTCGCTAAAAATTCAAAAGATTACACAGTGTAACTTTCATCATCGGGTGTTTGGAATAAAGCGCCTGAGTCTTAAGGGCGGTCAAAATGGGGTGTCTACACTAGCCTATATATATGATGATGTGTAAATGTACGTATATAAAGTTTAAAATTTTTTGTCTCATATAAGTCTGCACAGCTCAATGGATATTGTATATTTGTTATTTGCTTCCTCTAACCCCTAATATTATGTTAATCTGTCTTAGAGGCCTTCGATAATCCCAATATTACTGGCCGATTACGATGCTAAACCTATAGGGGCGGGTTTGGATCGCGACAAATATAGTGCTAATCGAGGAGGGTTAGCTTCCCTTATATGAAGCCTTTTAAAGTCGTGAGGGGTTAGTTGCTAGTTTTCGCCTAACTCTAAAGCAGAAAATATCGTGCTAGTCGGGGAGGGTTAGCTGTTTCATTTAGCGCCGTCTGTGGAAACTCCCTGCTCAAGCAGCCAGTCCATAGGGGAGTTATATGGGTGCACTATCCCACATCGCTTTGTAAGAGATCATAGTTCCATTATATAAGTGGACTAACTCATTTAGACTACTATGAGGCCTTTTAAAGCCGTAAGGAGTTAGCTGCTGGTTTTCGCTAAACTCCCAAATAGACAATATCGTATTAATTAGGGAGGGTTGGCTGCTTCATATACAAATGGGATGTTATTTATTTTGGTACAACTTTACAATTTAACTAAGATTTTATGTGGCCAGTCTTTGATTTAAGGAACTCTAGAAAAGTATTATGATGAATGTCGAGTGGTTATCCAAGGAAAATTGACCATTCATTCCCCTTTCTACCTATGAGATAAAAATTGAGATTTGATTAGGTTCATGGACTACTTCAATTTTAATAGATGACCGTCATATTATTTTTAGGAAAATTGAAGGTAAGGACATCAATAATGAAATTCAAGTGGATGACCTTCATATTATTTTTTGGACAAATTACAAATACAATCCAGAATGTTTACTTAAAATACAGATCATCCTTTATAATTTTAAATATTACAAATGCTCCCTTATCAAAAATTTACCAAAATTAACAAAAAAATAAAAATAAAAATAAAATTCTCAATCACTGTCCTAAACAATAATAAAATTACTTGAATTGTTAATTGAAATGTATTTCTAACATCATTAAAAATTGTTAATTAACTTGGTGATTTATTAATAATAGGAGTTATTTGTTATGAGATTAGAAATTTGAAAGAGTAAGATATAATTTTCAAAACTACAGGTGCAATTTGTATTTTAAGTAAATCTCATAAGATATATTCGTAATTTATACTAAATTTATAATTTAAAAGTTAAGCATTACTTATTTATAAAGAGTTTTTGTTAACAACTAACTATTTTTATTTTTATTTTTTGGGAGTTGCTGGGCTAACAAAAATTCACATTTTACTCACCCAAAAAAAAATTCACATTTGATATCCCGAGCTTGTGAAGCCCAACTTTGCTCACATAACAATTGATGGTCTTGGGAGATTCTATTTGCACCAAAAAAATATTAAGTATTCCTAATTTTTTAATACGCCCTATTAAATTATTTAGGATTATAATTTATTCTTAATACATCCTATATTTTTTTCCTAAATTACCTTTCAAGGTACACCCAAATAATAAACAAATCAAAAACTCAAATTACACCACTTTAAAAAATCCTTAAATAGATTTCTCATTACATATTTCTTTTGTACATATATAGAGAATGACGGCACCGGCGAAAAAAACAACGAAACACATGCCTCTCTTCATCTCTACCTTCTCATTCCTCTAATATGATAATATTAATATATAATAATATCAAATAAATATATATACACATTCATAGATATGATTTATAGACTATTTAAATCATTGTTGTTTTGGTAGTTTTTCAAAAGTAACCCCATTAATGACCAATCCATACATGATCGTCACATTTGAATACATGCAACGACGGTACGCACAAAAAAAAAAAAAAAAAAAAAAAAAAAAAAAAAAGCCAAGAAAGAGAAAGAACAAAGAAACCAAAGGCATGAAGATGTTTAGAAGATTGGCTTCATGAAAAATTAAGAGGCTTTAAATGAAAATACAATGGCACATATTGTGTTTTTGTTTTCTTTGTAAGTAACAACACAATAACAAACAACGATACTAATAATAATGGAGAGTTTTGAAAAAGTGAATTAGGGTTTTGGAGTGAGAAGAAAATAAAATAATTAAAACTTGGGGAAGAAAAAGAATACATATATAAGTTGTTTAGGTGCAAATAGAATCAAATCAGAATCCTCTGTCGTGGTAGCTTGCAATGATTCCTGCGGTAGTATCCAAAATGACGTCGTTTTATTAAGTTTTTTTTTATTTTTCCCTCTTAACTTTCTTTTCCTTTCTCTCTCATCCATTACAACCTAAACACAAAACCAGAACAGAGGAAATGAGAGAGAGAAGTCGAAGAAATAGAGTCGGCAAGGCGAGTTGACAGTGAGGCGAGACGAAACGGCGACGGTGAGGCAAGACGAGAGAGGAGGAGCGCACATACCCTAGATCTAGGATTTTCAAAGAGAGATCGGCGAAGAAAACACAACACAAAACCATGGAAAAGCTTCATTGCCTACAACACAGAGCCATGAACATAGAACTGCTACTTGTATTGTTCCTATTTAATTTTAATGAACCCATTTGTTTTAAAATTTCAGACTTCTATGATAATAATAACCCTGTACAAATAAAATTTGGAGATAATTTTTTTAACTGGGAAGCTTCTTCATATATGAACAATTATTTTAAGTTGTGGGCTTCTTGCCCACACTTTCTGTCCCTATATTCCTGTGAATGTGTGAATCTTTGTATGTGTTGTCGGTGTATTGCATCGGTGATGAAAAGATGAGAAATAGGGGCTCCGTTAACACAAAGGTTTGGGATGGAGGTGAAGGTGGGTTGCAGCGGCAAGGTGGTGGGTGTAGGGAGGACGAGGTTGGTAAATGGTTTGGGATGGTGAGCTTGCACGAAAGGAAGTGACGACCAGATCTCCAGCGATATTTTTGTCCTTTCTTCTCTTAGTTTCTTCCTTCTCTTTCTTTCTTTTCTTTTCTTTTTTTATAATTTTTTTGGCTCCAAAACGACATTATTTTGGGGCACTGCAAGAACCATGGCAAGAAAGCATGGCAGAGGATCCGAACTCAATAGAATTACCCATGATCTTGTATATCACCCCACTCTCCTAGATCCAAAAATCTGGATAGGCCCACCAAGCCCAATCTTATGCCAAGAATGGTCCGTTCACTTGGGGCCTTAAGGATATGTGTCCAAAGCGAGTATGCATTGGTTTATCTTGGTAGACGAGGTCACTTTACAAATTTAAATTTTATATGAAAAAAATTTAAATTAAAAAACATTAATTCTATTTGGTTTTCAATTCTTAAAGGTAATTTGAGTTTTTTATTTTTCATATTTTGTTGTTTTTAGAATTTTTGTATTTATATTTTAATCAAATTTTTTATTTTTTATTTTTAAATGCACATAAGTTAAATGTACCTAAAAAAATAAATTATCAAAAAATCAATAAAGAAACAAAAAAATTGAAAATATACTGAATTTTTATTTATTTTTTTTATATTTGGGGATTTTTTTAAAAAAAAATTAAATATTTTAATTTTTAAATGTATTTAGATGGAAAGAATCGAAAAAAAAAAAATCAAATACTATTTTTAAAAACTACTAACCAGAGTAATTTAAACTTTTCAAATAGTAAGGGTCTAATAAATGTGAATCCCTAGGGCTGGGCATAAGGTTATCCGACCCGCACAACCCGCCCTACCTGACTCTACCTGCACATGTATGGACGGTTTCGCAAATGCAATAGGGTAGGGTGCAGTTTGAAATAATTCAATTTTGCGGTTTGCGGGAGGGTTGCGGGTTTGACCCGCAACCCGCCATAACCGCCCGCACTATAGATATATATTTTTGAAAAAACTTGTCCGTTCATTTACTTAGAAGAATTTACAACTTCCATTATATGTTCTGTATTTGTTTTACTTAATTGACTTCTAGTCTTACATAAGTTGCACTTTGGTTAATGATTTAAATGATTCAAAGTACTTTTTTTTAACTTATTTATCCAAAAAAAAAAAGAGTACATTTTTTTTGAACTGATTTTTATGTTTGATCAACACAATGCTCTTATATTACAAAATATAAACTGTGCAAATTATGGATGTTAAATTGATGGGTGACATAAGTGATATTCCATTCAATCTGTAGGCAGTCTTAATGCCAGGTTTTAGATGTGTGAAGTTAAAATTAAACAATATCTATGTTAATTTTTTTTTAAAAAAATTCAAATCACAAACCGCCTGCAACCGTCCGTACATCTGCAAATTCTATCCGTACAAATTGTAAACCGCACAAATTCGATCCGCGAATACCCTACTATTTAACGGAATCCTTCAAAAAAAAAAAATTCAAGAAGTAGTGTCGGCCGTGTGGGTTTCTCTTAAATGTGGTGACCGTGTGGGATCTCTCTTAATCCTGAAGAAAGGCTTGTCCATTGACCTTCCACTCAACTACCACAGTCGTACCGTACAACATCAGCAGGGCACTTTCGTAATTAACAAAGTACTTCATGACTAGAATCATATTCACTCCCCTCTTTCTCACATGTATAAAGTCCTGATTTGTTTAATCTCATCTCATCACATTATTACGAACCCAAGAAATTCTGAGAAGAGAAAGTTGGGTTGGAAAGAGGTCCAATTCCATATGGGTATTGTGAGTTTTCTCAAGTTGGGTTTGAAGTGCTTCTTCGATTTTCTTGCTTGGTATGAATCATTTGTATCTTTACTCTTTTTTTTTTGATTTTCTCTTCGAATGTCCAACTTTCGCGTTAGTTATACTAGCCGATCTTTGTGAAGTTGATTTTCAGCTTTATCTCTATGTTTTGTTCCAACCTCATTTGTATATACATATGTATGTGTATGTGTGTGTATATATATGTACGTACGTACGTATGCATGTAGATACATATATATATATATATATATAATCTTACGTATTCTTGTATTTTACTTGCAGGCCTCTCTTTGCTCTGGTCTGTCCTCTGTAAGCTCTCTCTCTCTCTCTAGTTTTTGATGACCAAAGAGTAAAGTTGTTAACTTTGTATGCTAATGCGATTCAGAAATTTAGTATATAAAATTCAGGCCATCCATAACTAAAATTTTTAGAGTCAGTAATTAAAAAAACAAAAACACAAATGAACATAACCAAACACCATAACAAATAACTAAAATAATAATCACAATACCTCATCACATAATCAAATATAATCAAAATCACAAAAGCTATAATTGGGCATATCGTATACACTTTTTTTTTTCTTATGTTTTTTTTTATAAAAATAATCACCTTACTTGTTTCCACTTTTCAAAAAACACTTTTCAGAAAATTCTACTTTCTTGTTTTCCGTATTTTTTTATTTTTACTAAATTTTTTTAATATTTTAAGCAAATTTTTTACTTTTTAGGCACACCTAACATAAATACACCTAAGAAGTAAAAAAATTGTAAAAAAAATCTTTTAAAAATTCACTAAATACCAAAAATACAAGAATTCAGTATATTTTTTGTATTTTTATGTATGTATTTATTAATTTTTTAAAATATTTTTTTACAAATTTTTTACTTTTGTGCATCTAAAAAAGTAAAAAAATGTTTAAAATTTAAAAGATATTCACTAAAAACAAAAAAAAAACACGAAAACCAAAAAAGTCAATTTTTAAAAAACTTAATCCAGAAAACTTAAACCAAACACACTGAATGAGATTTGGTGAGAAATAAACTGATTGGTTATAAAATTTTCAAAATACGGATATTGTCCATTGAACTAAAAAGGATTAAAAAATTTCACCTATATTTCTCACATGCTTACATATATGTCTCGCATGCTTGTTTTTAACTTATCCAAACATGACAGTGAGAATTTTTTTTTTCCTGACCTGTTATAATCCTTGTTTTAATAGATTTTGCTTTGTTATATTTGTTGATCTGTTTGACAGATATGCCTCAGTTTGGGCAATTGAGAATAATTCCAACTCAGACATGCGAAATTTGGTGGCATATTGGATTGTTTTCTCTTTGATTTCTCTCTTCGAGCTTGCTTTTGTGAAACTCATTGAATGGTAATTAATTTTGCCACTATACTCTAGTTACATACCTTATTTTCCTTCCCTTATTTGTTTGAAAAATGATAATTGTGAATTTCAAAGTTTTCTTCACCTCCTACATTCAAACATTGAATGAAAATTATAATGTAATCCCAGACAAATGAAGAGTTGCTAGGGTGAAAAAAGTCATACATAGGAGAACATGTCTAGTTGTCTGCCCTTATAGGGCACGGGATCTCTATCCCTGAATTCCTGGCTTGATGTCCCTAGTCCCCGATACACTTCCAATCATTCCTCAAGATTTTTGTATTTTGAGATTTTCAACTTAAATCCCCGTCCTCAAAACACTTCCAGCCACACGATCATGTCTCAAGATTCCTATAGTTCAAGTTTAACACCTCGGGGATCCTTCGCCTATATTTGTTTATCCGTTGTTGTGTGGTCTTAAATGAAAATAATTTATCTGTGCTTTGCATCTTTTTTCTAGAATTGTTCGATTTATGTAACCAGATTTCATTATTAAGAGGGTAGATTGTGCTTTCTAATTTCCTTCTTTGTGCGTGTCAGGCTTCCATTCTGGCCTTACATGAAGCTAATGGCCATTTGTTGGTTGGGGATTCCCAATTTTAATGGCGCTTGTTATGTTTACAACTGCCTGATTCGTTCATTCTTATCTGTGAATCTACAAGGAGTTATCAAACGCTTCATTAAGCACAAGGATGACCTACCTCTCAATGCAGAAAGCTTTCTAGCTGTGGCAGAGAGGTATGTTAAAGAGAACGGATCAGAAGAGTTGGAGAAACTCATTGATAGATCAAGGCATACGAAACCTAATATTGACGAGGAAGAAATAAAGGCAGTAACAAATACAGAGGAAAAAGAAACAGCCACAGCAATCCAGGTAAAGTTTCTTATGCTGCTCTTAAAAACTATGAATTTTTTATGTTTCTGTTGTTAAATTTCAGTGGGTCGCTACTAGGGGTAATATCCAATGTTGCGTGGACTCTTCTATTCCCATATAGTGTACCTCTATCTATCGGATATGACAAGGGGAGGGGGCATGGGATACATGTCCCATCCCCATATCCAAACCATATGCTTGAATTATCTAATTTTAACAATGTTTGAAGTAAAAGAAGCTCACAATTTATAGTAACGAAAATTCCTAGCCTCCTATTAATGGGAGATAGAAACCCTTCCCCCTTCCCTAAATTTCAATTGCATTACATTCCAAAATATCTTATGTCAGGATATAATACAATATATAATATATAATATATTTTAATGTTTAGGGCATATCCATGTACTCATTGAATTTTGGATACACATCTCAAAAATCTAAGATTGTGGATTTAGGGAGTTTTGGCATTTGAATACATACCCACATCTGATGGGCATGATTGAGTTTAACAAAGGATTTGTTTGTGCAACAATGATTAAAGTGTTGGAACACGATTTTATTTAATGTTACCTAGAACGTGGATTGTTCTGGTATGTGGAATGGGAACAAAAACGTGGTACGCCACATGCTCTAAAATGTGGTACAATTGGGGTATACTTATATATATTATACTTAAGAATTAAAGGTACTTCTAGAGTAATTTTTTTCCGACTATTAAACATCCAATAAAATGTAATATTTTCTATGAGCATTATGACCCATTTTTTGATGATTTTGTTTTGTCAAAACTTTACTCACCTTAGATTTTAGTTCATTATATTTGATTTTTTTCCTCCTAAGGTAACATTTAAGGACATATATTGAAAAAAAACTTTTGGGATTGCTTTGGATCAAAATTTACCGTTTTGGAATGAAAGTGTACCATGTTTCGGAACATACATACCAATACGTAATTCACTAGCTTATTAGCGTTTTCTAGTAACATAGTAATCCTCTATGAACCATTTTTTGTGTTAGACATTCAAAGAGCCTAATGTTGCCAAGGAGGATGCTAAAGCAGTGGATCCAAAGGAGAAAATTCTGTCAGATTCAACACAATGGGTAAGGTTTCCTATGTTATTTTCTATCATATTTTATATTTTTATTTAAAGACAACCACTGAGGAACCATCTTTTTTTCTTTTCCAGTCCAAATTCGAAGAGCCTTATGTTGCTAACAAGAATGCCAAAGCAGGGGAACTAAACGAGAAAAATCTCGCAGCTGCAACAGAACAGGTAATGTCTCCTATTGTATTTTTCATTATATTTTGGTACCTCATGTGCTGCAATTTTCCATTCACTTTTTTGTTCATATGTTCAACCCATTTCTCCTATAGTTGGTTTTTTGTTGGTTTAGTTGTACTACTATATTAACGTGCACTATCTTTCTATTGTATTCATCATGGTTGTTAGAATCATGTGATTCACAATTCGATTCATATGATTCAATATGAGTTTCAACCAAAATGGTTCGAATAATGTTGTTGAAGAGTGAATGATACAATTCAATTTTCGATTTGCTATGGTTCGCTGCGATTCAGTTCTGTTTTTTGGTTTTGTTTGGCATAATGCAAGAAACGATGTCATTTTAAGGAAAGCAAGATCAGCAGGAATACTTGGTAATCAGCCTCTGGTAATTACTTATTGCAGGTTAACTGTGTAGAGCCAAATCTTATTCAAACTGAAAAGAAAACAGTTGCAGCGAGCGAAATCATAGAAAAGATGGTGACACAAGACGTAAGAGAGAACAAAGTCGTGGAGGTACCTGCAGCGGCAGCTGGTGGGGGAGAGAACAAACTCATGGAGATACCTGCTTCAGAGAATGTTCAGAGAGAGTGGACAGCATGTCAGTTGACAACTATGTGCGAGAAAAACTTTCAGTCTCATCTTCAAGGGAGAAAACACGAGGCAAAGTTTGCAGCGGAGGACAAAGAAATCCAGGTAAAGTTTCTTAATGCTGCTCCTAAAATCCAGGATTTTTTTCTGTTTCTGTTGTGAAATTTCAGTGGGTTGCCACTCTGTTGGTCTTGCTTAGATTGAGGGGAAAGTCCCACTCCTCCATTGGGGTTGTAATTTGGAAAGAGGAAAAATTCATTATTGTTTTTAGGGTAAATTACACTGACCTCCCCCAAGGTTTGGAGAAAATACAACAAGCCTCACAGTTTTGGCATAATTACAGTAACCTCTCTTTTATTAAGACTAAAGGCACCAAAAGTAATACAGATGGTGTGAAGACACAAAGATAAATAAGAAAAAAATACACATTTCAATGTAAAAGATATGACAACATCATTTTTTATTCACATGTCTAATGAATTATTAATGAAAATGGGCTAAGTGTTATGTGAATTAAAACCTTAATGAACCCCATGTAATTATGCCAATGCCGTGGGACTTACTATAGTTTCTCCAAACCTCAGGGGTGATCAGTGTAGTTTACCCTTGTTTTTATACATCAAATTCTGCTTAGATAGAGGACACAGGCAAACTCCTTCAGTGGGTTAAAATTGGGAAAGCAAGAAAATTCAGTGTTACATTTACATTTGAAGTGTTGTCTCATCTCATCCTTTCTTAAGTGGAATTCCATGTGGGAATGAATTTAATCCTTGTGGGCAGCACTATATAATAGACTAATGAGCTCGCACTCGAAGTTTTTTTTTTTTTTTTAATCTTTTTAATGTCTTACCCTCATTTGAAATTGGTTATAAACAATGTTCCACAAACTCTGCACTCTTCTATTCCCCAAGTGTACCTATATGGGATATAAGTTCGACCTCAATGTCTAAATTATCTATGAACCATCTTTTTTGTTAGACATTCAAAGAGCTTAATGTTGCCAAGGAGGATGCTAAAGCAGTGGAATCAAAGGAGAAAATTCCGTCAGATTCAACTCGATGGGTAAGATCTCCTATGTTATTTTCTATCATATTTTCTATTTTTATTTAAAGACAACCACTGATGAACCATCTTTTTTTTCTATTCTAGTCCAAATTCAAAGAGCCTAATGTTGCCAACAAGAATAACAAAGCAGGGAAACTAAACGAGAAAAATCCTGCAGCTGCAATAGAACCGGTAACGTCTCCTATCATATTTTTCATTATATATATTTTGGTTCCTCAAGTGCTGCAATTTTTCATTCATATGTTCAACCCATTCCACTTTCCCACCTCTACAGTTGCTTTTTTCCTGGTTTAGTTGTACTATGTTAACTTCCACTACCTTTCTAAGGTTTCTTATTTTGTATTCATCATGGTAGTTAGAATCGTGTGATTCACAATTTGATTCATATGATTCGATACAAGTTTCAATCAAATTTGAATTGTGCTGTTGAAGAGTGAATCATACGATTCAATTTTTTATACAATATGATTTGCTACGGTTCGCTGTGATTCAGTTCTTTTTTTTGGTTTTGTCTGCATAATGCATGAAACAATTTGAAGGGAAGCAAGATCAGCAGGAATACTTTGTAATCAACCTCTGCTAATTATTTATTGCAGGTTAACTGTGTAGAGCCAAATCTTATTCAAATCGAAAGGAAAACAGTTGCAGCTAGCAAAATCATTGAAAAGACAGTGACACAAGATGTAAGAGAGAACAAAGTCGTGGAGGTACCTGCAGCGGCAGCTGGTGGTGGAGAGAACAAAGTCACGGAGATACCTGCTTCAGAGAATGTTCAGAGAGAGTGGACCTGTGCTGCATGTCAAGTGACAACCATGTGCGAGAAAAACTTTCAGCTTCATCTTCAAGGGAGAAAACACAAGGCGAAGTTTGCAGCAGAGGAAAAAGAAATCCAGGTAAAGTTTCTTAATGCTGCTCCTCAAATCCATGAGTTTTATCTGTTTCTGTTGTGAAATTTCTGTGGGTTGCTACTGTTAGTCTTGCTTAGATTGAGGGGAGAGACCCACTCCTCCATTGGGGTTAGAATTTGGAAAGAGGAAAAATTCATTGTCATATTTAGGGAAAATTACACTGACCTCTCCTGAGATTTGGAGAAAATACAGCAAGCCCCACAGTTTTGGCATAATTACACTGGCCTCCATTTGATTAAGATTAAATGGACCAAAACTAATATAGATGGTGTAAAAAGACAAAGATAAATAAAGAAAAATACACATTTCAGTGTAAAAAGATGACAGCATTTTTTCATCCATATGACTAATGAAATATTAATGAAAATGGGGTTAAGTGTTGTGTGAATTAAAATCTTAAGGAAAACTAAATGTAATTATGTCAAAATTGTGGAACTTGTTGTATTTTATCCAAACCTCGTGTAATTTGCCCTTGTTTTTATGCATCAAATTCTACTTAGAGGACACAGGCAAACTCCTTCAATGGGTTAAAATTTGGTAACTGGGAAATCCATGTGGGAGTGATTTTAATTCTTGTGGGCAGCACTATATGATATACTAATGAGCTTGCACTAGAAGGTTTTTATCTTTATAGGCTCCGTTTGTTTTGACGTAAAATATCTTACACAAAAAAATATTTTTTTTGTAAATTGATTTTACACATAAATTTTTTTTTCCAGCATTTGGTTGACACTTGAAACAAAAATATTTTATTGCCTAAAAAGATAAATTTTGATTCAATAAAGTGTCATTTATGACTTTTTATTGAGCTAAGATATTTATTTGAAAAGGCTAAATGTGTTGAAAAGATAGTGAGTGAGAGTCAACTTTATAAAAATTGACTTACGGAACTTTTAAAGGTAAGTCATCTTTGAGAAAATGATGCAAAAATATTTTACTTGCTTTTTGTTCAATCAAACAACGGAAAATGAGTAAAATATTTTTGATAAAATCATTTTATGTCAAAACAAACGGAGCCTTAGTTTCTTACCTCATTTGAAATTGGTTATAAACAGTGTTATATGAACTCTTCACTCTTCTATTCCCCAAGTATACCTATATGGGATATAAGTTTGACCTCCATGTCCAAATTGGTTATATGACTTTAATTATCTAATTTTTAACAAGGAAAACTCTATTCATACAGAAAATTTATACAAAAAAATCACAAGAATGATGTGGCAATGCCATTTTTGTAAGTAAAAGTTTTTTTGGGTATTTTGTTTTAAAGTTCAAGGTCTATATTGAGTCCCATTATTCTGTAAGAAAATTCTGTATGAATTTTCTGTTTGTATACCATTACTTCTCCACCAATGTCTGAGGAAAAAGCAGCTGACATTTGATAGTAAAGAAAATTTTATAGTCTCTCACATTTGTAGGAGGATAGAAATCCTTCTTCCCCTACCCCAAATCCCATTTAAGTCAAATTAACATTTTTAAATAATATCATCTTACGTCAGGATATTATACTATATACAATGTATTTAAAAGTTTAGGACATATCAGCATATTCATATTCATCTTTTGGATACACATCTCAAAAATCTAAAACCAAGGATTAGGAGGTTAGACATTTGACACATACCCGACACTGATACTCATACCCCATTTGCAATTTGGCAACAATGTCATAACTACAAGGATAGCAAGCCCAGCAAGCATACATGGTAATCAACTTCTGCTAACTACTTATTGCAGGTTAAGTGTGTAGTAGAACCAAATCTTCCTCAAACTGAGAAGAAAACAGTTGCAGCTAGGGGAATTAAAGAGCTGGGTAAGTGTGTAGAAGATCCAAATCTTGCTCAAACTGAGAAGACAACAGTTGCATCTATTGAAATTAAAGGAAAGACAGTGACAGCAGCCGTAAGAGAGAACAAAATCGTGGAGGTACCTGCTGCGACATCTGGTGGTGGGGAGAACAAAGATGTGGAGAGACCTGCTTTGGAGAGCGTTCAGAAAGAGTGGACCTGTGCCATATGTCAGGTGACGACCTCCTGTGAGGCAAACTTGATGTCTCATCTTTATGGGAGAAAACACAGGGCTACGTGTGCAGAGCTGCAGGCAAGCAAGCAAGCAAACAAGAACAAGGGCTGCTCATCTTTGACAGTCAATCAGGAGCAGCCCAAAAAGCCCAATAACCAGAATAAAAGTAAGAAACAAGAGGACAAGGTGCAAGTGAACTGGACTAGTGAGCAATACAAACAGAAAGAAGTAAAGAACACTACTGGTTATGGGGTGAATAATAATTCTCAATTATGGTGCATCATCTGTAATGTCAAGTGCCATAGTGAGGTTGATGTGGCTTCTCATCTTAAAGGGAAGAGGCACTTGTCCCAGGTTCAACAGATGTTGGATTCTGTAGGTGGATGGCATTAATAGGATTATGGAGGTAGTTTAGTATATCATTTCTACCTGATTTTTTTTGTGTTTTATGGTTAGGTAGGGATGGGATTGTACTAAACTTGTCATGTTCCGGTGAACAGAGTTCCTTTCTAATAATGTACTTTATTTTACTAGTGATTGTGGTTTTTAGTTCATCATGGTAGCTTTAGTACAAAAAATGGAGATGTTTATGTCTTTCGATACAACTTTAGGCTATATGGAATTAATAGTTGTGGGTGCAAACGCGGTATGTCTATAATTGTAGATCTAAACTTTTTGATGATTTAATGAATGAAAAAGGTTCAATTTGAAAATTGTTTACAATAATTTTAGCAATTAATAATTTCATGTCAATTATTGAAAAAAAGAAAAAAGAAAAAAAAACGAAGTGACTGAAACTTAAAAGTTGTAAGTTGTGTGCTTTATATAATACAATAGTATATAATACAATAGTAAAAGTGATCGATGAAGTTTTGCAGCAAGTCAGTTATACTTTTCTCTTGTGACTTATACACAATTAATCAGGCTTTCATGTGCCTAGGTTTTGGATGATAAGGAACTCTAGTAGGGTATTATGGTGAATAATGAGTGCTCAATGCTCATCCAAGGAAAATTGACCATTCCTTTCCCTTTTTTTGTTTTTGTTTTGATAGATATACTTTCCCTTTCGAACTAATGGGATCAAAGTCAGATCTGATTAGGTTTATGGGCTAGTTCACTTTATCATTAGGAAAATTGACCATTCCTCTCTCTCTCTCTCTCTCTCTCAGAAACACGGGTGCACACAGTAGAAAAAAGGAAAATTGAAGATAAGAACACCAATAGTGGAATACAATTGGATGGCCTCCATATTATTTTATCGAAAGGGTTTCACACAATACACAGGAGTTCCAAAATAGGTAACCATTAACCAAATTGTCTACTTTTGGGAAGTTGGCATTGCCAGCGATACTCCAGAGCCACCAGGCAAATCCTTCCATTGTTGAGTCACAGTCTTGACCTGAGTGTAAAAATGAACGCCACCCTTGCCTGCAAATCAAAGGATGCCGACTTCAAAAACCTACTGGTATCTGAGATTCTGAACCAATTTATATAACTGATAACGTGTGCAAGCGCACACATGATTATTTTTCCTTAAGAGTAAACTTTTGGAGGAAGATATTTTACCGTAGAAATTGAGATCGCCTGCAAAAGATGCCTTCGAGCCAGTAAATGAGAAAAAGGCTAAAGGAACTGGAATAGGAACATTGATGCCGACCTGAGCCATATTTGGTTAATGTTAGAGGTTTACACACAAATCTAATCATAAATTCTTCAGTAAAACTATGTCTAGGATATCTCGCACGGGGGGGTGGGGTGCGTAAAAGTAAAATACAGAATTGGACACGACCCTCTCACCTGAGGTGGGTGTTTCCCACCTTTTTGTGGATCCCACAGCTCTATAGAGGGTTAGTGTCCAATTCTGTGATTAGTTTTTGTGCAAGTAGAAGAACTATAAGGAAAAAGAAAAAACAAGCACGTCTAGTTATTTGTGTAACTACTTATCTTTGTCAATATCTTCCATACTTGTAGATAAATAGGCCAAATGCAGTGCACATATATCAAATTATCATTTCATTTTTAAGGTTCAATCTCCATTTTGTATTCATATGCTTGTAAACTAGACCAAGGACATGATAGAAAGTGCTTAATACCTGCCCAGCCTCAATCTCATTCTGGAATTTCCTCGCGATTACACCAGATGTGGTGAAAATAGCAGCTCCATTGCCATATCTACAAGAGGATAACTCAAACATATGATGATACAATAGTTCGATAATGAAAATTGAGGTGCAAAGATGAGTTATGATAAAGGAAGTACTTGTTTTTGTTAACGATGTTTATGGCCTCTTCTAAGCTGTCAGCCTGGACACGGGGAACATGAATATTTATCTCAGCAAATCTCCATTATAAGCATAAACAATTTGGTTACAAGAGAAGCAAGAGGGATATTATTGACAAACCTTCATGCAAAGAAGAACTGGGCCAAAGATTTCCTCCTGTGTCAAACCCAGATAGAAAATTTTGACAGTCAAACCTCTTCTTGCAGTAAAAATTAAAGATAATCCAAGTTACACTCCAAAGACCAAAAATAAGTCCTTCAAAACAAGAATATAAGATACCTTGTAACATTCCATATCGGGAGTGACATCAGACAAGATGGTGGGACCGATAAAGTTCCCTTGCTCATATCCTGGAACCTATTTGTCATCCATGAAAAATATTTACTTTGATTAGATAATTATCACATTTCTTAACCATAGTGCATATTGGTCTACCAACTAGCTTGTTAACTTGAAATGAGGTCCATCTAGTCAATCTAAACATAGCTTGTTTGGCCAATAAGGCAACAAAACACAGTCAACTATTAGGCATTTGCACTTCTTTGGTGGTGTTGGTGGTTGGTAGGGGGGAGAATCAATGTAAGATTTAGTTGACCAACAAGTTGAAGGACAAATATGAAGTTCTACATGGAGCATCTTTTGGCTCTTATATAATCATGTTTAGAGTTAATCTAAACTTCATCAGTAATTTTTATGTATTTTATGTTCGAATATATATTTTTTTCTCTCATAAACGGGCATGCAGGATCATGCATCTATTTATATGGATAGATAGATCAACTCGTAGTCCTACATCACACCTACAACATTCTCACGGTTAGTCAAGGACCTTTTAAAAAAAATTTATATATGCAAGTGTTAGTCAATGACCTGGTTGGCCAATTTCGAGAAGGAAATTGATGCAAAAAATTGTGGAACAAGTTTACCTTTATCATTAACAGTAACACAAGATTATACATTTAAATTATTTTCAAGTCTTTTCTACCAGTCATGCAGTGTTGAGAGCAACAGAGATCTCCATCTCATACATAAATCCTCTTCCGGTGACTCTTAATTTCTTATTGCAAGAAAATGATGGTTCATATAGATTAATGTGTGCATACCTTTGTGTGGAAGGGGAGGGCACAGAACATTTGGAGTAGTAAAATCTAGTTTAAACACAGTTTGGAAAATACAAACTTAACCAGCTCAATATTATTATTTACACTTTCTCATTGTTATCCAAATTTCATCATATACATTTCTAGCAGACAGCTGAACTGTCAACATGAGGAGAATATTGAATTAGTAATAAAAACAAATCATCAAACCATTAATAAGTCAAGCAGAATCAGGCAATGCATAAAACTGGCAGGATATGAAAGATATAAACACATACTCTAATATTTCTACCATCAAGCAATAGTCTGGCACCACTCTCAGTGCCACTTTGAATCAATTTGTGTATCCGTTCCTTTGCCTGTGAAAATTTCAAAGAAAACATACAATTACAAAGATTTCAAACCAAATCGATACCCATGTCAAACGTGAGAAGAGTGGACGCTTTCGTTGATATGCCCCACACAACAATTAAAAGTTAATGGTCTCCTTGTGCAACTCATTATTTTTTTTAACCAAACTAGCCATACAGGCATAATGATAAAGTTCTGAATCATGTACGCACCTGTTTGCTAATCACTGGACCAAGGTCTGCATCAGGTTCCATTCCAGCACTTACTTTAAGTGCTTTAGCACGCTCCACTAGCTTATCTTCCCTGAGAAGGTTTTAACAGATTTCTATATTAGTATAACAAAGGTATCTCATAAATGTTACAAAACTAAATAAGCACCGTTACATATTCAGCCATTTAAAACTGAAAAATCCTTTTAAAATATGTTAGGGAAGAGGATCTCTTTATGTAGCATGAATAGCAAGACTGAGAAACTTAAATCTTATATTATCACTGTCCTTTACTGAAACTTTCTATTGAGAAGACAAGGTCCTTTTGCTTGATTGCAGGTTTCTGTTGAGAAAGCCAGGTCCTTGTAGTTATGAAGAATTATCATCGTAGTGATGCCCCTCATATCCAGTTAAGGGTGCACTGAAGTGCAACAGGCTGAAATTGTCTGTGCCTCATTATTTAATTCAAATCTGTTAGAAATGGAATTTTTAAACTTGGTGACACCACTAATGCTCTAGAATTTTTGGACATCATAAGGTACAAGTACAACTTTACTGGGGAAAGCTTTAGCAAGCCTAAACAGTTTCTCCCACAATTTTTAATTAGAACAAAAGCTCCTTGTTACTTTGAGAAGCTACCTATAAGGTTTTTAGAGTAAAAAATATACGATATGTTAAAAGGCTACAATATTATAACAAGGTTTCTAAAAATGAGGAAGGTGTTGCTTCAGAGATATTTACCAGATCTCTAATGAGTAATGAAATGGAGCTCTCTAATGCATCTGGAAATGGAGATCAAGATAGTCTTCTAGGAGAGCAGCAATAGATAAGTAGCACTTGTAATGTGACTAAAATCAAATGCTGTAACATTTGGAAAAATGACTGCAAAACAGCTAGATCTTGCTGTTGAATAGTTTGATATACATCGTTGTGCCATTTCCTAGCAGCTTAAATTTTTGGGACAGTTAGTAACTTAACATGGTATCAGAGCTCAATTTTGGGAGATGTCTTGGGTCCCCATTTGCATTCGGTCCCCATTTGCATTCTTTCTTCTCTCACTTGCATTGAAAAATCTCTATGTTTGTTTGTTTGCATCCCCATGTGCAAGAAAGACGAGGTTGCATGTGAGGGAAGCTGTTGAATAACTTGATATACATTGTTAGATCCATTTCCTAACAGTTTAAAGTTTTCGGGACAATTGGTAACCTAACACTTCCAATACAAGAGTGGTCTTCAAGGCAGAATCAGAGACGCAGCAAGTTCCATGCAGTCCACTACCGGATTTGCCATTTTCATGTTATGTGTCTGTCAGCATGTAAATGGATTGTAGTGTAACTATGATCACTATTTTGTTAATACCCAGCTCTGAGCTCTCCAGTAATTGTTACCTTAATATAGATAAAGGGATCAACCTTTTGTAGTCTCATAGCTAAATTGCAACATAGTGCCAGGGTCCACATTGCTAAGGGCAAATGCAAATTCAGATGGCTATCTTGATTAGTTTTCTCTTGATGCTATGGATGGTGTTGAAAATTGTTCATTACCAACAGAAGAAACAAGGCTGGCACCAGTCTAAATTAAGAGTTATTTCATCAAGAAACCCCTTCAAGAGTAACCTTTAGCACTGAAAACACAAATTCCATGAAGTGGATTGTGCAAAATAATAGTGTCGTGTAAAGTAACAGTTGAGAGAGCAAATCACTTTCTCATCCATTCCCTTGTAGCTTCAAGATAATAACAATTTGCAATAGGGTCATTATTCTACTCTTCTAGTTTGCAACAGTCAAGAAACAAAGATGAGCTGGATCAAGAAGATCCAATAACAAAACAAGTAGAATACACCACAATACCATGATTTTGATCCACCAACCAAGACCACTGTGCTGAGGGCCATACACCTTTGTCCCGCAGCACCAAAACCAGCTGCAGCTAAAGCATTTAATGTAGCATCCACATTTGCATCAGGCATGACAACTCCATGATTTTTAGCTCCCATATTGGACTGAATAGGTTGAGTGAGCTTGTCAATTATTTCTATGTCATGTATTGCTTGCTATAAAAGCAATCATATTCGCTTGGGAGAAAAAGTTGCATGTTTGTTAAACAGATAATTGGTGCTAACCTGAACACGCTTTCCTTTGGCTGATGCTCTTGAATATATATGCATCCCAGCCTAAGGAGGGAGGAGGGAGGAGGGAGGAGGGAGGAGGGAGAAGGGAGAGTGGGGGGGAGCAAGTCAGAATTTAACCAATACACAAAGTAATACCCACCAAAGTTGCAATAAGTTCAAAACAAGATGAGAGACTGAAATGATTTGATCATGCATATGGAAAAGTCATCTTTCTAATAACATACCATAGAAATACACTGGCTAAACAGAAGCTAGCATACGTTCTGTCATACATTAACTAGTCACTAACTTGAGCAACGAAATGCAGAAGTACATTTACATCTTTATTTATTTATTCTTCCTTTAATTAAAAGGTAGGCATGGGCTAGATGCATTTCTACTGTTATGGGCTGCGAACCCACAATAGCAGTCACATAACTTGACAAAGAAATTGTAATCAACTATCAACGACTAGTGAATTGTGTTGGAAAATGAACAAATAAGAATAAAAATGGAGGTAGTACTTACTGTATTTGAACCAACAAATGAAATAGCTCTGATATCGTCATCATCACAAATAGCATTAACAATGTCCTGCCCCAAATTTAAGTAAAAAGGGAATTAAAAGTCAATTAATCAAGCAATAAAAAAAAATCCATTCGTTTATGAAATAGAGCTAAAGTGGAGAAAATGTCAAATTATGCATAAAGCATCTGTCAAATTTCATTGGTAACAAGCCACAAGCTTCAAAAATTTAAAAGTGACGAGCAATAAAATATCTCAAATTAATCCTTATGTGGGTGTCTCATAGTGATGGAATCAATAAAGCAAATGAAAGCTTGTCTCATAGTGATGGTTGAAATTAGAGCATACATTAGTGCCATGAACAATATTCAAAACACCATCAGGTAAACCAGCCTCCTTTGCCAGCTCTGCAAGCATAATAGAAGCACCTGGAGAAAATAGAAACGAGCAGTAATAAAAGAATTCTCTTTGCCATACATCAGATACTTAATGTTGTTTGCACATCATTTGACTTGACACTGACAAGAAGTAATATGAAGTAAAAGTCAGACATAGATGAGAATGGATGACAACAGGCCTATATGCTAAGAATGACGACTAAAAGAAGTCACATAATTTACAGGATTGCAAAAGGTATAAATTACATAAGGCTGAAGGTTTTTAAGAGACCTTTCTTGCGACAGTCATGAGCAAATTTTCAATACACTATCCTTTTTGATGCCACAAGTGAGAATTTATTGGCAGTCAAAAACTTGAGAATCAGACAGACCTCAAGGCTCTGTAAGAAATTAGGTATATATTTACTAATACAAAGCAAATCCAGCATAAACATTCTCAAAATGTAAAGGACTAAGAGCATAAACATTCTCAAAATGTGAAGGACTAAGACAAGGTACCAACTAGATTATTAGTAGTGGTTGATATTCAATTTCAGAGATTGAAGTTGCAGAGGGGATCAATATGCAACACTGACATGGTATAGCTTATCCATGTAAAAATAACTAAAACTGTAATCATTTCCATCCTTCAAGGAAGTGTTGACAGCAGGAATGTGCACAAACAACACCAAATTTGTTTCATACAGTAAACTTGGCCAGAGACGATGTGAGCACAAATGGAAAAACAGGTTGTTCTATCACTCCATGGAAGCCTAAATTTTTTATCCAGTCATGAGCTTTCTATCAGTTAAGGCATGGTTTTTACTGTTTACTAGATTCGAGGTCTCAACACATCCAATTGAAGGAACTCTACATGAGCTAAATCTCTTAGGGTTTAGTAGCCAATAACCTAAACAGCCTATCACCAGCATTACAAGGGGTTTGGTCCCTTGAAATGAATCTCTTAAGGTTACCCTCCAGTATACTTGACAACAGATGACTGTGATAAAGACCATCTAAGGCTGCAGCTTGAAAGCCACCTAGTAAACACAAACTGCTTCCAGAAAATTATTTCAAATATTTCTGAACTCAGAATGGACAAAACCACCCAAGATAAAGATAGCATATGCAACAATTTTCCAGCATCCACATTATTAATGTCTGTTTTATGTCTGAATCTTGCAATCATGAATAAGTAATGAGCCACTACGATTAGTTTTGCGACCAACTTCAAGGTTAAACACTTTTGTATGTATCAACACCCTCAAAAGTAGTTGTGATCCCAAAATCCTCATCTCCAATTGCTTCACATACCCCTGCATGTTCTCAAGCTTTAGATGTAACCTCTTCAGGGCTGGTTGAAAAACTATCCTGGATAAATGTTGTCTATGCCAAAAAAAACAAATATTCTTGCTCCAGAAACTGACTCATCACAGCACTATAAGGGAAGTGACGACGCTATAAGATTTCATAAATCAGATTAGCATGAAGAAATAACAATTACCTGGATCTTTCTCTGATGGCTTTAGAATGAAGGTATTCCCACATGTAGTTGCAACGGGAAACATCTGTAGAAAACCACAAAACAAATCAAATATTTTGAAAAATGTGTACATATATGTTTCCTTCCTTCTGCATATATATATATATATATATTAGGTATAGAGAATCTAACAAGTACCATAAAACCGCTACTGATCATATGCTTGTGAAAGTTTAATCACAGTGTGCAAGGACAATCCTTGTTTGGGTTTGGATTTGGGTTTGGGTTTGGGTTTCCTCAGTTTTCCTTTATTTAGGAGGAAACTCCTTCCAACTTGGACATGTATGCGCAAAAAAGATCGAAAATCAGTGGATCAGCTTCTCATTCATTGTGGGGTGGCTAGGGAGTCACACAGCCTAGTGCTATCCTTGTTAGGGATTTCATGAGTTTCACTCACCCCAGATTGGTGTTGGAGCTATTTTAATGTTAGAGAGGTAGCAAAATGAGTAAGAGGAAAAGTAAGGTGTGGGACATAGTAACAATATGTATCCTTTGGTGCATATTAGAGTATATTTTTAAGTTCTTGTTTAGTTGGTTACACGTAGAGGAAAGACATCCAATGATTCTTTTTTAATTTTGTTGACTCTATGGAATCATGATTCATGAGGTCATGTAGAATATGGTTTTCTTCTTTTGTTTCCTTTTGTACTTCAATGGCACCCTCTTGGCACCTTTCTCACCCAAAAAAACAATAATACTTGTGGAAAAATAAAAAAATTATAAAAAAAAAAAAAAAAGAAGACAAAAGGGGAAAGGGAAAAAAGGAATAAAAGAAGAGAGATTAATAACACCTTACCCACAAGGGAATCATTGCAGGGAAGTTGAAGGGACAAATTCCAGCACAAACACCAAGCGGCTCTCTGAGGCTGTAAGTATCAATTCCATTTGATACGTTGGGAGTGAACTCCCCCATTTGCAAAGTTGCCATTCCGCAAGCATGCTCCACTACCTCTGCAAGAGAAAAACCATGAATTTAAAGAGTCTAAGCCTTACCATCAAATCATCCCATATGAACAGAGCACAATAACACTAACAACCTAGCCCACGGAACACATCCCCTTGTGCATCCTTCAACGTCTTTCCTTGTTCAGTAGTAATGTTCATGGCAATCTTATCCTGAGACAAGTATGGAGGTTGTCATTAATAACATGTCATAATTTGTGTAAAGTTAATATAATTAGATTTGGAATTGCCAACACGCTTACCATATCTCTCCGAATAAGCTCTTGCAGCTTGAACATAATGCGTTGACGGGTAGTAATTGGTGTATTTCGCCAGGAGGGAAACGCTTGTTTAGCTGCAGATACTGCAGCTTTAAACTCGTCATTTGTTGTCAATGGAAGTTGAGAAACAACTTCTTGTGTTGCCTATAACCAAATTTCTTGCAATTAGATTAAAAATTAAATCCACTATTGATTGTTTACAAAATAACAAGTAGACAAGAAAGAGAGAGAAAAAATAAATAAATAAAAAGGTTGTTGAGGCAATCTAGCACTCACTGGGTTTATAACATCGATGAATTCAGATGATTGCGAATCTACAAAGCGGCCTCCAATAAGATTTGGAACCCTCTGATACCATAAGAACAAGGAGACGTTTAAGCCATTGCAACTTCAAAAAAGAATCAAACTATAATAGCAACTAGAAACAAGACAAATGAAACCAAATTCAAAAAGGCATTCGCCACAAACCTCAAGATAAAAAAAAATAAAAAAAGCAAAAACTTAAATTAAAAAAAAAATGAAACCCTGACTTCTTGAAACAAATCCCCAGTTAACTAGCTGACTAAGCAACCCAATTGAATTTCTACCCTTACCTGAGCCCACTCTTATACATCAAAATAGAACAACATAACGATTTATCAATTTATTTTCTATACTTTTCTTCTCAGGTCTCGAAATTCCAGGCAACCAATCGGAAAGCAATAGATAGAGAAATTATCATGCTCATTCAAATACAGCAGAGTACAATATTTGTTTGTTTCGTTTTTTTTCCCGGGAAGCAAAAAATCAAAAAATGAAACTCTTCCTTCGCGAAACAAATCTCAAGTCAACGAAGCAAACTAATTGAACTTCTAATCTTAGCTGAGTCCATTCTTCTACATCAAAATCGAACAACATAACGATTACCTTTCTTATCAGGTCTGGAAATTCTAGTCAACCAAACAGAGAGTGATCGATATTAGATAAGAGTAAAATATCATGCTCATTCAAATACTTGGAGTATAATACTTGTTCCGTTTCATTACAAAAGAAATTTATGATCTACCGGATTAAAAAAATTTCCAGGCAACAATTTTCCGACGAAACAAACACATCTTACCGGAGGGCTGCGTGGTTTCAAAGATGGTTCAGTGGCGGTTGATAGATGAGAATTGGTGAAGGCGAAGATCTGAGGACTCAAAGACCTCAAGGACCTCGCTGTAAAACACGCAGAGAGAAGGAATCAATTCAGTCAAAGGGTTTATACACAAACTGAATCGATTGTTATATATATATATAGATAGTTATATATACATATATATATATAGATAGATGGATATAGATGAAGATGTAGGCATAAGAATTCGATTATCTATACCTCCTCCTCGTCGAAGTGTGAATTGTAACATTGTGTTTGCTCTAATGATTGTCTGGAGAATTTTGGAGGAGATAGAAGAAATGGGACTGCTTCTTCTGCTTGTGAGTATACACTGGCCGAGTAATCATTTTACAAAATTTTCTCCCTCACTCTCACTCACTGACGTGTGACCTATCACATTAGTGGGTCCATTTTTTATTTTTTTTATTATCTTTATTGACACTAATCTTTATCAAGTTTCAATACTAATCTTTATCAAGTTTCAATAAAATATTTCGATTAAAAAAAAAAAAATTTTGTTTTCTATATGATTCATTGGAATAAGTTGTAATGGAATGGAAGGATTAGGCGTCGTTTGGTAATGGTTATGTTTTTAATTTTTTATTTATATTTATAAAAATTTTAAAAACTTAAATAAAAATCTGTTTGGTAAAATTTTTTATTTATAAATCAGTGTTCTCAGTTTATAAATTTGGCTAAAAAATGAAATTACAAAAAATTTATTTTCGTTTTGAGTTTTCAATTTTTTTTTTTTTTTTTTACCACCCAACACTTGCCACCATCTGCCACCATTTTCCACCACCGTCTTCCGTCACTACCACCCACCACCCAGCACCACCTGCCACCACCACTCACCACCCATCTGCCACCACCCACCAGCCACCCACTCGCCACCACCACCCACCCCTTGCCGCCACCACCACCACCACCCACCACCCACCTGCCATCCATCCACCACCCGCCACTGCCATCCGCCGTCCGCCACCACCACCCGCCACCTACTTGCCACCACCACTCACCACCCACCATCCACCACCAGCCACCTGCCATCCACCCGCCACCACCACCATTACCCACCACCCATCCAGCTACCACCACCACCACCCACTCGCTACCACCTACCACCCGCCACCGTCACCCACCCACCCACCCACCACCACCACCACCACCACCATCCGCCATCCGCCACCCACTTGCCACCACCACCCACCATTACCCACCGCTACCACCACCACCCACTCGCTACCACCGACCACCAGCCACCGTCACCCACCCACCCACCACCCACCCGCCATCTGCTACCCACCTGTCACCACCACTCATCACCTGCCGCCGCCACCACCACCACTACCACCCACTCGCTACCACCCACCACCCGCCACCGTTACCCACCCACCCACCACCACCACCACCCGCCACCCACCTACTACCACCACCCGCCACCACTACCACCACCACCCACTCGCTACCACCCGCCATCGTCACCCACCCACCTACCACCACCACCTACCACCCCGGTACCACCACCACCACCAATTCGCTACCACCCGGCACTGTCACCCACTCACCCACCACCACCCACCCGCTACCACCCACCACCACCCGCCATCCACCACCCACCTACCACAACCACCCACCACCCGCCACCACCACCCACCACCTGCCACCACCACCCACTCGCTACCACCCGCCACCGTCACCCACTCACCTGCCACCACCTACCACCCACCGTTACCACTTTCCACTATCGTCTTCCGCTACCACTTGCACCACTTACCATTTCTCACTCTTTTTTATATTTTTAAAATTTTTTAAATATTTTGTTAATTACCAAACGTGTTTGTAGTTTATGTTTTTCTAAAAATAAATAAAAACCAGTTTATAAAATTTTTGTAAATATAAACTGAAAACGTAAACGTTACCAAACACACCGTATTTATGGTTTATTTTAATTTTTTAATTTTTATTTTATAGAATGATCATTTTCTTAGAATGATAAATAATGATTTTGATTTTATTTATAATGAATTTTTTAGTCAATCAAACATAATAATGAATATTTTGATAGAATAATCATTTCATTTCCATCTATTTCAGTGAACAAAACACTTAAGAGCATCTTTAATGGTTGTTGCTATAATACCATTGCTATTATTATAATTTGGCAATGAATAGTGTTATTTTGTCAAATTATAGCAATGATACTCTAATGGTCACTTGCTATTTTGGCAATTCTCATTTAACTTTCCATCTAAGTTTGTAGATGTTGTTTGGATATAGGTTTTTTTGTGATTTTATTTTTGTTTATTTTTTGCCTTTTATGACCTTTTTTTAACTATTTGTAAAAAAAATTATATATTTATATTATTCCTGACTAGACAAATATAAAAAATAAAAAATAAATTGAAAAATTAGAAAAAAAAAATTAAAATATAATTCACCCCACCAAAAAAACTTATTTTGTTTTTTGAAAAATTATATATTTATATTATTCCCTCCAATTCTGTTTTTTCAACTAAATTTGGAGCCACAAATCTGTTCATATTTACTGATGTGGCATGTTTGGCAATTGCTATTTTACTTGCCAAATTTGAAAACATAAATGGCATATGTCATCTTTAGCAACTAGAATAGCAAGCCATTGGAGACCCACTTTTTGTCACTACTGCCAAATTATAGCTTTGGCAAGTATTTTGAGAGCTCCATTGGAAATGCTCTAAGGATTTAAATTTTTCCAAGTTGACCATCTCAACTTGAGAAACTGTTTAGTCTTAGTTGGTCTATTTTGAGGCCGACCTCGATTATCTGAAACTTCATTTGGCATTGGCTAATATAGCCAATGTTTTTTGTGTCGGAACTTTTTTAACTTAGTTTTTTTAGTCTCGTTTGGTTTGAATTTTTTAATTTTTTTGACTTTTATGAGAGAAAAAATGTAATGATTATGAGTTGGACGTGATATTTTGTCTTATTAATTTATTTAGCCTATTTTATTATTTTGTACTTTTTTAACCCCAAAATGATAATCAAACCAGGACTGAACCATTCAATCATTTATTTTTTTATAATAAAAATGTTATTTAAAAATATAATTATCAATATTCAATCATTTTAATATTTTTGCATGAATATTCTCTACGCAACAACGATTTAAATCATCAAAATTAGCCCCACAATAAAGTCTACCAAACTTAAATATTATCTCAAGTTAGATAACCAATTTAAGAAAATCTATTTTAAGACATGGCACCATTTAAGATATTTAATTTTTTTAACAAAATTGACAACGTTAAAATATTTTAAATTAAAATGATACAAAATTCATACTCTCGTGGTCAAATGTAATTAAGTTAATGTTATTCATACTCTATTTTTTAGTCTCACAAATGATGTGTGAGTGCAAGAAACTAAAAAGAAAGTGTGAATATTATTATCCAATAATAATCACTAGAAGTGAGGGGGGAGGACAAGGAGGGTAATGACAAATTCTTCATTTTTTAAATATTGGAAAAAATACACATCATCATATCTTTTTAAAAAAAATTAAATCAATGAATTTTTTTTTATAAATATCAATAATTAAATTCATAATTTTTTTTATTAATCTGTAAATATTTTATAAAAACTCTACTTCTTTGTAGTTTTCTCTAAATATTTTCACTCATTAAATTACTAGGATGAGTTTCATTTCATATTTTTATCTCTTCATGCTCATTCATATCCGTCTTATGGGTCTCAATTCAAACCCACATCGATATTGTGAACCATCTAAATTGTAGATCCTACAATAAAGGTCATTCATTCAAATTCAAAAAAATAATTTTATAGGATATTTACAAATATAAAAATAAATCACATTTTATTTTATATAATGTAAGATTTTTAAAATATTCCTACCCATTTTATACTTTAGGTAATTTCTATTTATTCTTATTAATTTATACTATTTTGTATACTTTTAATTTTGTTTTATTTATTTGGAATTATGAGTTTTTAAAAATAGTTTCATGACAAAAAAAAGATGATTTCCTTTTATTTTGGATAAAGAAAAATGCTTGGGAGCACTAATTAGTGCTCCCACTAATTAGGTGGCAGTGGGTCCTGCCAGTAATGATGTGATATTTTAGTCTTCGAGTTGTGTTTTTTTTTTTTTTTTTTTAACTTTTTTAATGCATTAGTGCTATTAGTGGTGGTATTTTTAGTGGGATGAATCATTGTTGTTTGGATAAAATAACCCACGTGTTGCTGACACTTGTTGGGACAATCAACAAATCGTTTTTGGGCCTCCACACTTAGTTCCGTATCTCTTTCTCTCATTTGAAAATTTGTGTTCTTTTCTCCTCCAACCTATTTACAATTGGTTAGAGTTATAAAATTTTGAAAAAATTAGGGGTTATTTGGGATGACCTAAATAAGGCCTCGTTTGGGAAGCATCATTTTTAGTCAAAAAATCAAAAAGTTACCTTTTTAGTCAAAAAGCCAACAACCCATACCAAAAAGTCAAAGATTCTCTTTTCTCTCTACTTTTTGCACATCTTTTCGTAAAAAGCCAAAAAGTCATCCCAAACATACTAGTTTTTTTGAGTGACTATTTTAGCCAATTAGCCAAAAAGTTACTAAATTAGCCTGTTCCCAAACGAGGCCAGTATACTTTTTATCTTTTTATGAAAAGATGTGTAAAAAAGTAGAAAGGTGATGTAATGAAAAAAAGATAAAAAGATGGATTATTTCTCATATGCCAAACTTGGTCTTAGTTTAAATTACCTATCTCATTTTTAGTAATAAAAGAGATTCATAATATTATTTTATGTTATCTAAGATTTCTCAATCCAACATTCATATATCACAAAGAAATTTGACATATCAAAGAGCATACACCACTCCACTCCACACTCATCATCACCACACTAATCATCAACCTGCTCACAAGGCCACCGATCCTCTCTTAATCTCCAAACCCTAGAAGGCAGTTCTATCTGCTTGCTTTGCCTCTCCCACCCTTGATCTCTGACAATCCATGTCTCATATGCTCTCTCTCAACTCTCTTATGTCATCTCTCAGTCTCCTTTCCTCCGAGACCTCCTCAGGTTTCACCCTCACTTCCTCATCTCTTCCCTCGTCGAAGCCCTATCATGCTTCAACGATGAGCCCATCGCTCTCCAAGTGATCGATCTCGTGTCGAAGACGTGTAATTCGGGTGGTGATTTGGTGTCTAGAGAAATTTTCTCTGTGATGTGTAAAATTTTCTTTAAGATGTGTCTAGAGAAATTTGATATCGAAGATGCGTAAAATTTTTTCCGTGATGAGTCCAAAAAAATTTTCTTTGTTATGTGTAAAAATCCTTTCTCAATCTCCAAGCCTTAGAAGGTTGTTCTATTTATTTGCTCTGCCTCTCCAATCTCATCTCCAACCCTCGATTGCCGACAATCCATGTCTCTTGCATTCTCTCTTAGCTCTCTCATGCCATTTCTCAGCCTCCTTTCCTCCGAGACCTCCTCAAGTTTCACCTTCACTTCCTCATCTCTCCTCTCATCAAAGACCTATCATGCTTCAATGATGAGCCCATCGCTGACCAAGTGATTGATCTCGTGTTGAAAATGTATAATTCGAGTAGTGATTTGGTGTCTAGAGAAATTTTCTTTGTAATATATCCAGAGAAATTTGGTGTTAGAGATGTGTAAAATTTTCTCTGTAATGTGTCAAGAGAAATTTGGCGTCAGAGATGTATAAAAACTTTTCTAGATCGAATTTTCTTTTGATCGATATTGAGGGACCTTAAACATTATGAAAATATTAGGTGTCGTTTATGCTATAAAATCTTTAATACTAGGGACCTTAAAAAAAATCCCCAAAAATTTTATATATTTGTTTTAAAAAAATAGTTTGATAAAATAAATAATAAATACTTATCATTTTAAAAGATTTTTTTTGATATTTATTTTCATCAAATTAATTTTTATTTAAATATAAATAAAAAATAAATAACAAATTCTAACAACTCAACCAAATAAATTGTTTTGAGATTTGAGAAATTGTGGTTAACTAATTGTGTTTTTATTTTCAAAATGGATATTCAAATATAAATTCTGAAAAAAATAAATTAGAAATTATTGATTGCTCTTAAACTAATATTTCACTTCACTATAATTAACACTTATACATAAAATTTCATTTCTTACATTTTTTTCTCACTGTTAGAAACAAGTGATTAAATTCCATATGCATTTATTAATGAAAGTCTCATTATTTTATATCTAAAATTGAGAAAACAAGATAAATAATAAGATTGGGCAAAACCTTATTTTCTTACATTCTTGAAAAATGATAGGTTCTCAAAAAAAAAAGAAAAATGATAGAACTTCTCTATTTAGACCAATACCTATCATTTGAAAACTTCATTTCATCCAAGATAGTTTTCAAACTTCATTTAAGCCATTCCATTTATGGATGTTCTTATACAGAGTCTTGTTAAGGTTTTAAAATTTCTTTAACATCACCTTAATAATACTCATATTCATATACATAAATATTATTTATGTACAAGCACTAGAACCAAATACATACTCAATGGACATTGCCCATGGCCTATATAACCCAGAAAAGAGGAGTATAAGAAAAGAGAAGACAAATGAAAAGAGATGGGAAAGACTACTTTTATCATTGAAGGGTTAAGAGAGAATCTACAGAAGCTACTCCAAAAAAAAGGAAAAAATACACAAAAATAAATTACAAATAAAAAAAAAAAAGAAAAAGAAAAAGAAAAAAAAACATGTGTAAACTAGAATGATGATTAGGCGATTTGCATCTGTTGTGACCCATCAGAAGTTTCCAATGTCTGTTGCGGTCTGTTGTGATCCATCGGATGTTGGCAATGTCTGTTGCGATCCATCAGAAGTTGGCAGTGCCTGTTGTGATCCATCTGATGTTGGCAACGCCAGGGACTCATCATTTGCTAGGGATACACCGTCGCCTACAGAAAAATCCTTCCATTGCTGAGTCACTGTTTTGATATGGGTGTAAAACTGTACTCCTGCCTTGCCTGCAAATTCACAAAACCTTCAATTTCCGCAAAAATTCAGAAATATTACAGTTATCATATCCACTTGTAAACTGCTCTAAATAGCATGTTCTCTTGATTTACTATATTTTTACCAAAGAAATTGAGATCTCCTGCAAAAGATGCCTTGGAGCCAGTAAATGAGAAAAAGGGTAGCGGGGCTGCAACAGGGACATTTATACCGACCTGAGTCCAAAACAGTTCACGTTAGAGCTTCCTATACAAAAAATTCGAATGAAAACTGATTGGTTATTTTCGTTTTCGTTTTTTGTGTTTTCAGAAAGGAAACAAAAAAAAATTTGAAAACACCCATTGTTTTTACATCGTTTCACTTTTTGTGCCAAAACAATTTTGGAAAATTCAAAAACAACTTTTTGATGTTTACTATAAAGTGGGTTGTTTTTCGGAAAATTTTCCCCAAAACAGTTTTCAGAAATAGTTTGCTAAACAAGTTCTGTGTTTTCTGGAATCTCGGCTATGGGAAACTGGCAATTCCCGATTTTAATTTTAAATTAAACTTGCATTTTGATTTTTGGATGGAACCATCTTTCCAGATTCAGCTAATTAAACTAGCATCAAACGTCAACCTAGAGTAGTAAAAAAGGCAGTCCAAAAAGACTATCACGGACTTGCAGTAAGCAAACAAAACTCGAGAGCAGTTTGGGGTCTAAAGTACAATCAAAGCATCTGTTATTCTAGTTGTTGACCAGTCAAAGGGCATGCTAAAAAATGTCATGTTACCTGCCCCGCCTCAACCTCGGTCTGAAATTTCCTAGCAGCTGCACCAGATGTCGTAAATATAGAAGCTCCATTGCTATATCTGCCCCAGGAGAGCGGGTTAGCATCTAAAATAAAAATACAACGCTCCAAGAGTTTCAAAATTTATAAAGAGGTTCAAGGGAAGATAAAACCGGGACATACTTGTTTCTATTAACAATGTTTATGGCCTCCTCTAAGTTATCAGCCTGAAGGTAACAAGGGCAAGAAAACAATTATGTATTTAAATTTCCATAATAAGCAAGAGCACCTGATTATCGAAGAGAATTGTAGGGATGATATACCAACCTCCATGCAAAGAAGCACCGGGCCATAAATTTCCTCCTGCGCAGACGAAGATCAAGTGTTGTCAAGGATCAAGTCCGTCCTTCCACCGGATATCACAAAATATCCTATGTCGATTTTGGAAACATAAAGATAAGATACCTTGTAACACTCCATGTCAATTCTGACGTCAGATAAGATGGTGGGACCAATAAAGTTGCCCAGTTCATATCTTGGAACCTATTTTTGTCATCCTTGAATAAATTAGTTAAAACTTAAAAGTATAGACCACCTTGGATAATTCAAAAATGAAAGCACAATCGGGAACAAGCTCCTTAAAATTCTTTCAAACAAATCATTACACCACCACAAAAGCCAATATACATGAGACTCATTCGAGGACTGAAAATCATACCCTTCGTCAGTCTTGTTTCAGTTTCTTATGACTCACATTTTTTATGTCAAAGCAGCATCTATCTGTATCACTCTAGACATTGATCTACTCAGCCCACCGGATAGAAGGATGAGGGTTTCACACACTAACTAGGCCATTTCTAGTTGAAAGGATTTAGAGGCCAGAGTTGGCAAACTGTTCCAAATTTTCTGTTTGAGACATGCTCAAGGAAAAGTACATTTTGGATAAGTATTCCCCAAAATGTTGGATATCCCACACCTGGTTCCTCAGTTTCAACGACCAACTTTGTTCCCAATTCTCCATTCCCATTATAGACACAAAAAATGATGAAAAATGGAAGAGGGGAGGGGAAGTGGGTTTTTATAGCCAAAATTAATAATAAAAACAAAAAATTTAAAGTTAACTGTTCCCCTCTTTATGAAATTTCAGGCTAGGGTGGGCGGGCACATAGCCCATTTGAAAAACGCACTCAGGGTTGGGGCATCAGGAACAGGTACCAAATACCTAGGCCCATACCCTACCCAGGGGGTGTAGGGAGGGGCCCAGACTTGGGCCCAACAATGGGCTGTGGCTGTTTCAACATCCTGGTTCCTCTATACCCTCAAATGACCTACGAATAGCTCATCACAAACTATTTACACCATCAATGCAAAAGAGCTGACCCAAGCCTTCTTTCTTCCCTTCCAACTCTCCTAAGGAAAATCAAATGCACCCCAAACAAAACTATGTGGTTGTTTCAACATCCCTAGTTCCTCTATGCCCCCAAAAGATCTATGACTCAGCTCATCACAAACAATTTACATCATCAATGCAAAAGAGCTAACCCAAGCCTTCTTTCTTCTCTTCCAACACTCCTACGGAAAATTCAATGCACCCCAAACAAAACTAAGCAAGTCCCAAACTCTCTGGCCACTAGGCAATGAATGAGAAGATTAACAGGTCTCTCTATCTTACTTGCACGCACACCAATTAACCAAAATGTGACAACTGTGAATCAAATCGTCAATAAGCAATAGCTACCCATGCATTGTTGACCCAAAAAAAAAAAAAAAAATTCCACCTTAGACAGTATCTTTTTAACCTAATTCAGGAAAATTCTCAAGGGACAAAAAACTTCATAAAATTTTCACAAATCACAGGTGCAATCTGATAAAATCCAAAAGTACAGGCATCAAAACAAGAAAATAACCACCTGGGCTGATAGCCGCACTGGTTGAGTTCCTAGTAAACCCTAGGTCGGGGGTCCAAGCACGATATCATGCTATGCTTTAAGTTCTTTAAACTAATCCCCCCCAAATAAAACAAAAAAAAAATAACGTAGCCATGCATGTTCTATGTAAAGAAAATGGTACAATCAGATTTATCCTTAATCATGGCTTGAGAGTTAGCACATGGCCCTCATTTGTTAACAACATAAAAGCCTAGGTAGATTCATCACAGGAATGGTGTAATGCTTCATATGCAAATCTGCTACCATCAGAAATAAAAAAGACGAAACAAGAAAGATACAAACAGATACCACAATGTTTCTTCCATCAAGTGCTAGTCTGGCACCACTATCAATACCATTCTGAATTAATCTGCATACATGCTCTTTTGCCTGTGGATACAGCAGAAAACCCAAGCAATATAAAAATTTAAGCAGAAACAAGAAGTGGTCAGGAGTGCTGCAGCTCATAGAGCCAAAAAACACACAGAACAGATTATTTTTTTAATCATGAACATTACAAAAAGTATCAAGATCATAATTGTTAGAAGTAGATGCATTTAATTTTATCATCTTCTCAACATTGATAATGTGGATATATGATTAAAACATTTAACAAAAATGCTAGAGACCCCAAAAATTCTACCAAATGTCTCACATGGGTGTGGGACCCACATGGGACCCACATTGTGTGGATCCCACACCCATGCAAGACATTTAGTAAAAACGTTGGTAAAATGTTTGGGGTCTCTAGCATTAATCAACATTTAAACTATGTATCAACCTGTTTGCTAATCACAGGACCAAGGTCTGCATCTGGTTCAGTTCCAGCATTTACTTTAAGTGATTTAGCACGCTCCACTAGTTTATCCTCCCTGAAAAGGAAATAACAGAGCTCCGGGTTATTCTGATGCATCACATTTCCAGCATGAAACTGAAATTAAGTACTCCCATCATCCTTATCAGGTTTCTATTCAGAAAACTAGATACTTCAACCAATAGCATATGTGATATTGCAAGAAGTGAATTTGCACACGAATCAATTTCAACTTTTACAGTTAAATAGAGTTCAGTACTTTAGGCAAATTAATCTTAATGGGAAGAGACTGAAGAACATAACAAGGAAACAGAGGATATGATTGAAGGAAGGGAAGAGACTAATCCTTGATAATAAAAAAAAGGAGTCGGATAGCCAAGCATGTGAAAGTGAAACAGAATACCATGAATTTGAGCTTCCGACAAAAATAACTGCGCTGATTGCCATGCACCTCTGTCCTGCAGCACCAAAACCAGCGGCAACTAATGCATTCAAGGTAGCATCCATGTTTGCATCAGGCAGGACAATTGCAGGATTTTTGGCTCCCATATTGGACTGAAGAGAATAGTCAGCCAACCGAATCATGACAACTTCAACAATTATGAGTATGGAAGGTTAAAATATTTGCTCATAAGTCAAAAGAGAAATGCATGTTTGTTCCCAGGATAAGATAATCTGCTACTACCTGAACACGTTTACCACTAGCTGATGCTCTAGCATCTAAATACCTGCCGGCCTTGAAACAAAATAAAAAAACAAGGATATAATTAACAAAAAGTATGTGACATCAATTTAATAATTTTTTATTTGCCCTAGTCAAAGTCAAGTATCAATGACAAACTCCACTTACTGACGGCACAAAAATGCTGAGTATACCCACAAATATTTGAACTGAACATTTCAATTTTAGTGAAAATGACTATAAGATGCCTACTATATCTTAATGACAAATAAAAAAAAGAATAAAAAGAATAAAAAAAAAAACCAAGTCAAACACTCTCATTTTGACATATAAGCATGAGAAATGATTGTCTCACGAAAAGAAGAAAACAACTTGATTAAGCATCAGTGTACTTCTTAACATTAGAATCCATTCCAAGCATATATGAGTCGCTGTTAGGGGTAAAAGATGGCTAAAGAATTAAGAAACACAGCACAGGCACTCTGTCTTTCTAAAAGTCCCACTGACTTTCTCTCTCTCTAGTTTCCAATTAATGAACAACTCAGACAACTATTTGACAATATTAATGCTTTTACATTATTTTGTCGCTCCCTTTCTCTTTGAAACAACAAAATTATCAGTTTACTTATCTCTCAAAATTATTGCTTCTAAGTGTAATTAAGTGGAAATTTGCAAAGATAACAAAATTTACAAAAGGACAAGTCACAGTTAGGATTTTTTATTTTCTTTTTCCGATAAATAAACAGTAACAGTTAGAATTACTAATAGCCAATACCTTGATCCCTTTACATACTATTCGTACCTTCTCACTGCAATCTCTACCAATGAACTGTCCCAATCATAAGTGCTCAATAAAAGCTCCAACAAGACCATCTCCAACTACTTTCAAAATCATGACTTACCACTGCATTCATTCAGACTCATTTCTTTCTTTCCATCCACAAGTGGATTTTGATAGATTCGTGGAATCTACAAGCACATTTTAATCAGAAGAATTTTCTTTTGGCAGTGATGATTTGTTGGTGGCAGTAATGAAAATCAGATGGTGGTGCTAAGAATTGATTAGAAAGTCTTTCATGGCAATAATGAGATTACACCAATTCATGCTTTACTACTTCACCTTATTTGAGGTGTGCAATTCTTTTATAGAAAAGGTATTAAGTTGAATTCTTTGTTTGATTGTCCATTACATTTTGATGAGTTTTTATAATTTCTTTAAAAATTTGCTTGTCTTTTTTTCTTTATGGGTTATAGTTTTTTAGTTATGGAATTTGTGCATTCTTATTTGTAGGCAATTAAGGTATTGATTTTATTGATTTATATACTTCAAATGTGATTTACAACACCTCTCATTTATAGAGAGTAATAGGGTACATTGGATGCTAACATAATGGAGCAATGAGCACTATAATGGTGGAGCACTAAACTAATGGTGGAGCACTAAACTATAGGTGGAGCACTAAACTATAGTGGAGCATTACACTAATGGAGCATTACACTAACACTTACCACACTCAATCACTCACCTAACACACTCACAATTACCTACCACACTTGGTAGAGTTTTTACATTTACATTCAACACATTCAACAGCCCCCCTCAAACTCAAGGGGGTTAGGAACTAACCAACTTGAGTTTGGAGAGAGTAACAAAACAGGAAAATAAAATGACAAATAAAATGAAAGAGGATATAAGACACTGTATGGTCGTGTCAGACCGTGGTAGAAGACAGTTTATGGGGTCATGTCGGACCGTTGTAGAAGATAGTTTATGGGGTCATATCGGACCGTTGTAGAAAACAGTTTACGGGGTCATGTCGGACCGTTGTAGAAAACAGTTTACTGGGTCATGTCGGACCGTTGTAGAAAACAGTTTATTGGGTCATGTCGGACCGTTATAGAAAACAGTTTACTGGGTCATGTCGGACCGTTGTAGAAAACAGTTTATTGGGTCATGTCGGACCGTGTAGAAAACAGTTTATTGGGTCATGTCGGACCGTTGTAGAAGACACTATATGGCTGTGTCGAACCGTTGTAGTAGAGAACCGAAATCAATGTCGGAACAGTTTATCGAGTCTTGTCGGACCCATATAGAAGCTAACCGGAATCAAAGTCGGGACAGCTTACTGAGTCTTGTCGGACCCCTATAGAAGCTAACCGGAATCAAAGTCGGGACAGTTTACAGAGTCTTGTCGGACCCATATAGAAACTAACCGGAATCAAAGTCGGGACAGTTTACCGAGTCTTGTCGGACCCTTACAAGTTGCACCCTCAAAAGGCGTGCCCAATCTTATCAAAAAGCGTGCCATCAAAAGGCGTGCCATCAAAAGGTGTGCCCGACAGCCATCAAAAGTCGAGCCATCAAAAGGCGCGCCATCAAAAGGCGTGCCATCAAAAGGTGTGCCCGACAGCCATCAAAAGTCGAGCCATCAAAAGGCGTGCCCGACAGCCATCAAAAGGCGCGCCGAGCGGCGATACACGTGACCAACAGATTGTCGTGTCGGCCTCTTCGTCTTTGTCGATATAAACCGAAGCGAATGCTGAGACTTGTAAACATAACAAACCAGCTGAACCTGCTTCGTTCTCTGAGAGCTTGTCTCTGAGAGCTTGTCTCTAAGAGCTACAAATCCTGAAACACTCTGTAACAACTGAAACACGCAGCAACCCATAAGATGGCCTCTTCTTCCCGTCCTGCTCCCCAGAATATAGCCTCTTCGTCCCGTGGTCTTACCCTCTTTCCTGACCTCAACGAGGCCACAACCCAGAATATGGCCCTTGAACCTCAACCAAGCGCCCTTGGACCAAGCCCCCCTGGGTTTGCACCGTTGAACTATCCGATGGTGGCAGTTGAGCAGATAATGGCTGCTCAATCTGATATTGAGGCCAATTATTATACATTAAGGTCATGTGTTGAGACAATGACGGCGGTCAACAACCTGTCGCACCGGCTTCAGAGTAGAACAACTGAGGTGCAGCAGGTAAAAGCCCAACTGGCTCTGCTCCAGCGCATGTATACGGATGCCCGAGCAGAGATATGTGTGCTGAAGGCCGAGAACAAGGAACTGAAGCGGAAGGCCTCCGTGATGCTCAGATTTGGAGGGCCGCCATATGTGACGGTTGAGGAGCAACGGGAAGTTAACGTGCTCGGCGGCGTGGGAAACACGGAGGCAGCAAAGGACGCCCAAGACAAAGGCAAGAGGAAGAGAACAACTGAAGAGGTAAAAAAGTAAGGCTGGTTGATGTGGTGGTTGTAGGTTGTGGTTGGAGATTGTTTGGTGTATTTTTTTTTTTTTTTTTTTTTTTTATTTTTTTATTTTTTTTTTATGTAAAATGGTGATCGGGTGGGAGCCCCGACATGAATAAAATGAGTGTTGTTGTGTAAATCTGTATGGCATGTATGACACTAACTTCACTTAGATCTGCGCCTCCTCCTCCTTAAAATTTATCTCCAGTGGATTGCTGTCATCCATATCAAGACTTAACCCAAATTTTGAGTTCCCCTCCATGCTACTCCCATGTGCCGAACCCAAAAACAAAACTGCACAAGTACCAAACAACCCCTCCTGCAGTAGCCAGCTGGCAAAGACTTGAGTGGTACACTCAACCAAACCTCAAAACCAGTCCACGGTTTACTACAAAACCACCCACAACTCAGATTAGAATAATTAAGAGAAGAGGGGAACCAGCCTACATTGGAACAACCAAGGGAAAAATGGCCACTAATATCACCCAAGAATAGGCACAAAAATAGCATATCCATGTGGCCCACGGACTGCCCATGGTGGGATACAAGGGGCCCACCGCCCATTGCCAAGATAATAATAAAGCCAAGCAAAACAGTCAACGAAAAGCCTACTGATAAGTTGGCCGTCCCAAATGCTTCTCACCGAATGACATCATCAAAACGCACAATCACCTGACCTTGGTACCTTTGAGCAAAGTACTGGTTCAATAAGGCTGCTTTAGAATGCCCAATGTGAAGGTAGCCACTAGGCTCTGGGGCAAATCGCAATCGCACATTTCCAACTTCAGCTGAGGTAACTTTGTTCAAGACGACATCATACTCAGTCGATATCGAGTTGAACCACCGTACTAGGTTTGGGAATTTCATTGATTTCCTCAAACTTTCCCATCTCTGCCCAGCTCCTGCCAGACCAGACCAGATGGCTATGTCTGCAATAGACAAACAATGACCAACTAGAAAGGTACGCTGCAACAAATATCCATCAATATAGTTACATGCTCCATCAAATTCAGCACCTGATGACAGAACAGGTGCATACTCTAGCCATTCATCAATCTGACCAGATTCAAAGTTTGAGAAAAATTGTTTGGCCACTAATCTGAAATCAATTGGAGGTTCAACTTGTCTGAATCGGGGGAAGCACAATGGTGAAGAAATCAAGATGGAAGATGGACCATTCAACAAAGAATCAGGTTCACACAAACATCAACTAGATCATCAACTGAGGACAATACTGCAGATTCTTCAATGCCAACATTGGCACATAGAAAGCATTTCTGTAACTGAGAAGTCAGCATTGCAGAAAGGCAGTCGCCACTAGAACTTTTAATAGCTCTTCTTCAGTTAATTTAAATCTATCAGGTAGAACTTCTGAAGCGAGAATGGAAGAAAAAGAGCACGAATAAAGGACAGTCTCATTTGGGACAGAGAGAGAAGCTTTGGCTTGAAGAAATCCATGACTTGCCCAAGGAGGGGCAGAGACGAGAGGACAACTTTGTAGCTGTACCCACAAGTTCCTCAACAATAACACCCACAAGGCATGAGGAAAAGACGGATCAGCTTGTAGTATCCCTCTGGACAGCACAGTTATGGAAGAAGGTATGTGTAGAAACACAAGCAGAATAGGGTGAGGTCCGGCGGGCGGCCAAGGAAAGGTTGCCGCCCGCCAGAAGGCGAAGAACACTAAGAGCTTAACCTATAGCTCTGATACCATGTAGGCAATTAAGGTATTGATTTTATTGATTTATATACTTCAAATGTGATTTACAACACCTCTCATTTATAGAGAGTAATAGGGTACATTGGATGCTAACATAATGGAGCAATGAGCACTATAATGGTGGAGCACTAAACTAATGGTGGAGCACTAAACTATAGGTGGAGCACTAAACTATAGTGGAGCATTACACTAATGGAGCATTACACTAACACTTACCACACTCAATCACTCACCTAACACACTCACAATTACCTACCACACTTGGTAGAGTTTTTACATTTACATTCAACACATTCAACATTATTACACAGTTCTTATTTTTTTCTTCGCTTTTTGATGTGCTTTTCACATTTCCACTTCAGGTCATCAATTCTTCATCACTAATCTGGAATTTATAAAAAATAAAACTAAAACTAGGAATCAGATAGAAAAGGAAAAGAGAATAACAATCAATCAATTTGGAGTCAAGGCTCACAATTGGCAGCTGCAACACCTGTGTCAGATAATCATTAAACTTTTATTTTCTTTCCCCTTTCATTTCACTTTCAATAGAGCAGCATTCATTCATTTGCTGATGGATTCAGTTAATGCAGATTTACCAGTTTTTGCAGATTTGCAGAAACAGATTGTAGAAAATTCATAAGCATATCATTACATAGAGCATTATATAGTAACTAAATAGGAATTGAACACCAAGGAAAACAACTCACTGTATCGGAACCAACAAATGATATAGCTTTAATATCGTCATCATCACAGATAGCATTCATGATCTCCTGCCCAAAGTTGAAGAAAATAAATGCAAAATGAGACATCAACACATCAAATTACTAGTTTATGGCAACTGATAAATCAGTAGGAAAATATGCAATAAAATGAGAAATTTTCTTAAATAAAAGAAAAGGTAAATAGAGAGTACAATGGAGGAAGAGAAGTCAAGTAAATGAAAAAAGGAAAAAAAAAAAAAAAAATTCACATAAATAAAAGAACAAATAACACAGGCCCATATGCTTCTGATGTACTTCATGTCCATCTTTCCATTCCCAACCTCCACAAGAAAAAGAAACACTTCAAAGGGATTGCTTCTCCTTTCTTCCTTTCTTTCAAAGGGACATGTTCAACTATGGCTTCATTGATTAAGGCATGCACTGTGCACTGGTAATTATATATATAGCACATATATACATGTTACATAAAAGCACTGCAATCGACATAAATGGTGGTAGTAATGATTCAGTGAGAGAGAAAGAGAGGGGTGAGAGAGAGAAGAGGCATGGTGGGGGTGGGGCTTGGGGTTTGGCTGCAGGGGCTATGGTGGAGAGGAGTTGTGGTAGTGTTGGGGGGGGGGGGGGGGGGGGGGGGGGGGGGGGGGGGGCGGGTGGTGGGGGAGAGAGACTTCAAATAGAGTTGATGAAGGGTTGAGGAGGAAGGATAAAAGACCTCGGGGTGTGAAGGGGAAGACATAAAATTTTATATTTTTTTATTATTTTTGGGTATGATTGGTATTTTTGTCATTTTACATTCCCAAGTAACACTGTTCACAAACATGGGGGTGATTGTAATATCTAGAACCACAAGAAAAAATCTATATTTTTCATAAACATAAGTAGTTTATTTGTAATTTACCATTAAAAAAAAAATATTGGCACGGTTGGGAGGAATTCTCCAAGCACATTATGTAATTTTAATTTGGGCATTTAGTTAGATTTTGGATCAATATTGGTCTGCCAATCGCCCCTTGAAGGAAGCACTTCCAGACTTATTCAGGACTGCAGTTTCCAAAAGCATTTGTAGTAGATACTTCCATCCTCACTGGAGGATGGGGGTGTTAGTCTGGAAGCTTTGCTTTTGTTGAGAGTTGCAAGTCCGGTTGAGGCAGTAGAGGAGTTCTATTCCATGCTTTATGGCTTTCCTAGAGTTGGAAAAGATTCACTGGTATTTACTACACCTATCACTATCTGGGACGCAGTGTGCGCATTATATAAGGGTTGGATAGTTGGAGGAGGTGTAGAGCACACTTAATTATTGTGCACCTATCATTATTTTATGTACACTGCATGTCCACATGCATGCATAGTGTACCCTTTGCCCGCTTTAGTGCAACTTTCAATTATCAGGAAAGGAAAATAGAAACTTTTTTTTTTTTTTGATAACCGGGTGTTTGGGCCACCTTATACGCACTTTGACTAATCCCAGTAGACCAATCCCACCGCCCACTTGCAGGGGTCTCATTTAAAGCTAGAGCTCTATATGGACTGGCCCCAAGAAGTTTATTGCAGCTAGTGAGTATTGAACCTAAGACCTAGAGGGAGCACACTCCCAGGCCCCAAGTTGTGCCCACTAGGCCAACCCCTTGAGGTTAGGGAAATAGAAGTTAAGATCAATATGATATAGCAAACTAACCCATAGGATAGTTTGAGACTGCTCAGAGTGCACATAGATGCAGCATGCCATGGTGCATTCATCTAGTTACAGGAGGCTGAGAATGCATGTATATATTATTTTGCATCTATCATTATTTTTTGTATACATCTTGTTTACATGCCACCCTCGTTTGGCACTCCTTCGTGCATCATTTTTTTTTATCTATCAGGAGTCCAACAAAAAAATAATGAAGGTCGATAAAATATTGCACATTAACTCTTGAGAGTGTCAAGGGATTGCACTCAATGAGATAATGCCTATCACAAGTAATTCAGAACTTACATTGGTGCCATGAACAATGCTTAAGACACCATTGGGCAACCCAGCTTCCACTGCTAACTCTGCAAGTATAATAGAAGCTCCTGAAACAACAACAAATAAATGTCTCATGAATGTGTACTAACAAAACAATCAAATAAAATATAATATTATATATATATATATATATTTCGAGCAAGGTTTTAAAAAGCGGCTTACGTAACGGTTGTGGTGGTTACCGCCACCCGTTACGACTGCTTTTGCAGTGTGATTGAGATTCATAGGTGTGTCGGCCATAGTGGCTGCCGTAGTAGTTGTAACGGTGCTGTAACAACCGCAACGGCCTGTTACGCATTGTTACGTAATGGTTCCGAACTCTTCTTTCGAAAAAACACAGACAAAAAAAAGCTGAAAATGGGGAAGAGGGATCGAGAGAGAAGAGGGAAGATGGAGGAGCAAGAGATAGAGAGAGAGAAGAGGGAGGATGATGAACATGTTATTAATTTGTTGAAACTGTAAAACCTATGCTATTCTATTCAGTTGCTATCACTCAACCATTTTGTTTGTGTGTGTCTATCTATATATTGTTTGAAAACAATAATAATAATAATAATAATAATAATAATAATAATAACAATAATAATAATAATAATAAGTGTGGTTATTATCTATTTGGCTTGATTAAAATATATATATATATATATTTAAGCTCTTATTTATTCTTACTTTTGTTATTGTTTATCTTATATATAATAGTCAGTGATTGATTTTTTGTATAATATAAAGTCATTAATTATTAAAATAAAATGTAAAAAACTCAATTTATAGTGGTTTAAAAATATGAAATATATTGGATCATACTTAAAAATTTACAAAAATTGATCAATATTTATTTTAAAACCCAATAAATATAATCATGGAAAAAAAATATGCGTATCGGTAAGTTTTTTTCAAATTGTGCGAAAAACAAAAAAATTCACGGTTCCGGTTACCGCAACCGTTACGCTATGGCCTTTACACCCCGCAACCGCAATTGCAACCGCAACCGCAACCGCGCCACCGCCACCGTTACAGCGACCACAACCGCTTTTCAGAACCTTGATTCCGAGAGAAGCCATGTAGAATAATGAGAATGCATAACCAACAACCAATAACCAGCTTATGAATATAATGAGGAAAGATTGCAAGCAAATCAAACAATTAAGGATTTTCAAGGCAACAAGCTAATGTTCACAGAACCTCTTGTAAGATAGCCATTCACAGTTTTTCTCTCAAAACCCATCCATTGTGAGGCTGTCATGAAGATGTATCAAAAATAAATTTCAAAAAATTGAGAACAGAGTGATGGAAAAGCTTTCTAGAGAATTAATTATAATTCTTTAGAGAGGTGACATTTTTCTTTTTATTTATAAGAAACAGTCATTCAAGGAAAAAGGGGGAAACCAAAATCACATTCTCAAGCTTCCGAATCCTAACAATCAAGAAAAAGGAAGCAAAATTCCTAAAGCTCCAAAGCAATAGGTATTTTGTTTTGGGAAGTGCTAAAAAAGCTGGCTTTTCTACTTATTACGAAGAGACATGCAAAAAAATAGAGAGGTAATGTGACCAAAATAAGCCAATAAGCTGGCTTTTTTTGCACTTCCCAAAAGAGAAAAAAAGGCTTAACATTGCAATAAGCATTTCCCTTCAACAAAAATCCAATTTATTTTCATTTGAATTCCCAAAGAAAAAGCAACTGCACCGCCTTACTTCCCAAATCAAATGCACCAATTTAAAGCGAAGTCAAAAGCTGTTTGAGGCAATGATCAACAAGTCAAAAAGAAAGAAAAAATTGAAGATAGAATCCAAATATCCCACTTCACTTGGCAATGAACAAAAGGAATTTATTCACTGACTCAACAGTGTACTACATAATGTGTATGTTTAGATTTGATACCACTGCTAGTGCCACAAAACTCTTCTAAGTAGATATGTCTATCCTAAGAAACAGATTGATCCACACAAGATGGAGAATATTTTTACGCAATGCACACTTCAATTCTACTGCTAATTCATTTTCTCAAAGGCTAGAAAATCAATATATTTTCCTAAATTCACACTTAAACAATCATTTTTCCTAAATTCATTATTGCACAGAAATAGAAAATCAATATAGTTTTTCACTGGTCAAGAATAAAAATCAACAGTCATTTTCCAACAGTGAAAATTAAAGGAGAGAGAGGGGAAGTCCATTGAAGCTCGCAGACTCCATTACTAAGGCTCACGTATCTGCTCGTTTTTTTTATTGTTACTTGACAAACCCTCGACTCTCGATGATGCTTGCATCATGAGAGTTTGAAAGGGGGTTGAACTTGTATTTTTAGGTCTGGTTATTTCATCTTTAGCATGGGGGTAATTTTGTACTTTTAGATTCATGGGATTCTTTCTATTTAATTAAAGTAAATTATCATTAGTAAGTGAATTAAGGTATCTGTCATAGAATAGAAAAGTAAAATCAGCTTCTAGGTTGCTGAAAAAAGTACTTATCAGAAAAAGGTTGTTGAAATAGTGTCTACTCAAACACAAAATCCCAATAATTTGAAGGAGACTAATGCACATATAAAAATTATGGAGCAGTGACAAGCTAATCAGATGAATAGAGACATTAAATAGCTACCGACAGTCTGACACCAAAAAAAAGTTAAGCATGTTAAAAAACTAATGAATGTTGACCTTAGAAAATTTTCATGCTTAAGAGCTTCTTCATACATGCATCACTGGTGCTTTAGACGTCATTCCTACCAAGATGAATGAATAAATTGTCCAAATTTAAATTCATGTCATATAAGGCAAAACATTTCACTAAAAAAGAAAAGAACATAAAAGTAAAAATCTAGGGCAAAACCAGCTAGGATTCCACAAATCATAAAACTGGGAGGGAATGCTCCAGGAGTTCATGGAGAAAAATAATAGCAAGAGATAACAATCACCTGGATCTTTCTCAGAAGGCTTTAGAATAAATGTATTGCCACATGTAACTGCAATGGGAAACATCTGCAAAAATTGACACAAAATATGGAATTACTATTATTTTCTCGAGTTGGGGTAATGAAATCCACTAAGCATCCCAAAACCACAAAATTTGCATTTAGTATCTAACAAAACCACAGCACAGACATGACCACGCAGTGCGCACTTGTGGTATGAACGCAAAGAAATGTGTATAATTTCAGTAAGCACAAAGAAGAAATATCCAGATAGAAACACCGAAACATGCAAGGCATGAAGAGAAATAGAAAAAAACACAAGTGTCTTACCCATAATGGAATCATTGCTGGGAAGTTGAAAGGACAAATCCCAGCACAAACACCAAGTGGCTCTCTAATGCTGTAAGTGTCAATTCCATTTGGTACATTTGAGGCAAACTCCCCCATTTGCAGACTTGCCGTTCCACAAGCATGCTCCACAACCTCTACAAGAGAAAGGCAAAATTTTAATGAACATAACCAACCAAGCTCAAAACCTTAGATATTTTTTAAAGAAACAAGGCAGAAAAGACACCAACCTAGCCCACGTAAAACTTCACTGTATGCATCCTTCAATGTTTTACCCTGCTCAGTAGTAATATTCAACGCAAGCTTGTCCTAGGACATAATTACAATTACGAATTATCATCAACAAAATGTGATAAGTTTGATAAGATTCACATCACTGACATCCCAATGCACTTACAATGTCTCTCCGGATAAGGTCTTGGAGCTTGAACATGATACGTTGACGGGTGGTAACTGGTGTGTTTCGCCATGATGGAAAAGCCCTTTTTGCAGCAAATACTGCAGCTCTGAATTCTTCAGGTGAGGTTAAAGGAACTTGAGAGACAACTTGTTGCGTTGCCTATTAATGATTAAAAAAAATTCATTTACCCATTACTAACTTAGTCGACAGAAGAAAGCAAGAAAGAAAGGAAGAAAACAGAAAGTAATTGGACATTTTCTGTACTTACAGGATTTATTACGTCAATGGATGCCAATGATTGCGAATCAACAAATCTACCGCCAATGAGATTGGGAACCCTCTGCTAGATATAATCAATGAGGTTTAATCTAGTATAACTTCTAAATATATAACCTCACAAGGAGAGGAGGGTGGAGTAAAGAAGCATAAAGGCTAATACATGATGATCTATTCCTGTATATGTACACATGTAACATTGCCCCCTCACTAGTCAAGAACAGGCATTAAGTTGAGATCATCTAAGTCACATCTAAGCTTACCAGAGGGTAGCGCTGCCTCCAAGATGGCTCACTAGTTGACGGGAGATGTAAGTTTCCCACAACAGATGCTTGAGGTCTCAATGTCTTGAATCTCTTCACTGAAACACAAAAATACCAGTCTTTTGTGAGAAAAAAAGAGAAAGCCTTCAAGAACTGCCTAATTTACATCAGGCATACTTGGGGCTCTAAAGCGAAGGACAGAAGGGATAGTTTGTCAATTTCATAACACTGAACATCTTGAAGCAAAATAGAAACATTCACCAATTGTTTATGCCCTTTAGCAGAACCATTACAATCTCTCTCAGCTCACTTCACTTACAGACTTTAAAAACTTATAAAAAATAATAATTGAAATATCATAGCTCTCACTATGCTAATCTTATATTAACCATTGCCTGCGACATCATCTTCCAAAAGAGCATGTTTTCTTGAGAACAAACAGTTGAAAGTTTCACTAGATTGGACCAACACCTAAAACATTCAAAAACAGATTATAAAAGAGAACAGATCCCACAATACTGAGCATCAATCCATAAAATATTACTTATCACCACCTTTATCTGCATAAGCAATCAACAATGTGATATCAAAGGACACACCAATCATGAACAAAAAAAATGGAGTGCAGAATCCAATTTAACCCTTGATGGAAAGTATTCTGACTTGTCAAGTAGGCATAGCAATCAATCATAAGACAATAGCACTGTAAAGGTACTATCCTACTTCTTAATAAGGGAATAAATACGACTAACAATTACAAAGCACGTCAGTGAAAGAGGGGAAGGGGAGAGGGAGGTGAAAAGAGTAATCAAGGATTGTAGCACACTGTTCATATAAAAATAGATTCAGAGCAGTCAAATGATGAAAATAAAAAATAAAGAAGCTTGACATGAAGTAGTACATATCTTGTGACCATGTATAAATGATGAAAAGTGAAGAAATAAAGATAGATAGACAGCCAGACAGAAATGAACAAAAGAAAGTGTGTCCAACTGTAAGTTGGTAGAGGGGGGCTTGACCTGCAAGGTTTCCATGTCGGAGCTTAGCCTTGACATTGTAAACATGCTTTGGCGTAGATAAAAGCTCTGGATTGCTTTGTCTCAACCTCTTTAAAATTTGGCGTGGTTTTAAACCAGCTTCTGTCATCTCTTTAATTAAAAGCACTTCTGTCTCTGTGAAGCGACGAGCAGAAGGATGCTCTGAAATGTCCTTCAATGGTTCATGGTTGTGTGAACCATTTTTAATGGTGAGCACCCACAAGCCATCATCCTTTTTACCCACACATTCAAATGGACAATTTGTAAGCCGAGAACCTGTTTTTCTTTTGCGAGAATGTTCACCAGATGCCTCATCAATAGGTTTTCGTCTATTACGATAAACACCTCCTCTGTCACAGCCAAGGATTACCACTCTGTCCTTCTTAGATTGCTTGATAGTTACAACATATCCCTGGGATATGGCAAACTCCCCAACATGTTGGATAAGTTCTTCTCGATCTAAAAAACTTCCAGGTGGAGGTGGAAGCATCTGTAGGGTTTCAGATAACCCTGCGTAATCTTGGATGTCCATCAACAATAAAGAAAGTAAAAAACCTGCATCAAAGATGGAATTTCTTGCTGAGAAGAGGGGAAGCAAGTTGGACATCTTCATTTTCAAAGTTAAGTTACAGCAAAGACATAAGATTCAAATTTATTGAACTTATCCAACTGATTGGTTAGTGAAACCCTATTCCAATCAATTCTGCTAAATAGACTGGCTAGTTCTCTGGATTCTGCAAAGCTTTACTTGTCCATTTTAATATTCTGCCAATAGCAAAGCCGCGGAGAGTAAAAAGAGTCTCAGAGACCAACACCCAAGTAAAAATATTTGAAGACATTAAGGGCCGTACCAAAATGTTGTATCTCTGTTGTGGTGTAATCGCTGCTATGGCATAAAAAGGGAGAGGTCAGATGAGGGTTCAACTTTTATAGTTGTCCAACAGCAAAACGAGGGTCACCATGCGTGTGGACCTTATCTTAAGGGACTCATAATTTAAAATCCACTAAATCTCATATTTGCCCTTCATTTCATATATTTAAGTTGTTAAGGAACGCTTAGAATTATCAAATTATTTTAGAGTCATCAACACCGCTTCATTAAAAAAAGAAAAAAGGAGCACCTAAATGGTGTTCTCCCTTCATATAATCTCGAAGCCATACAATATTTGATTCTCTCAACAAAGTTGTAAAGAATCTAATGATTTATGACTTTTTTTAACAACTTCTGAATGGAAAATATGAGGTTTAATTACTGATCATTTCACCATTATTAGATATACACAGATACCCATGTTCCACAATTCTTTCCCTTACAATTCAAAAAGCTGCTTCAGGCTAACCGTCTCTCAATAACCATACAGACTCTCTCTTGATAACCAAAAGAAATACAGGGATGTACCTAACTTCAAAGTGAAAAAAATCCCAAAAGATAAGGCCTTGGTCATGGCATATGGCACTTGTCTAGTAACAATCAAGTGATCAATTCTCATTTCTCACAAGTCACACCAGCCACTACTACACCCAACGCAATGATAATATATACAAAGATCAAACAAAGGGAGAATCTTGGCTCAACATAAACATTAAAATCCTTTCATTCCATTTCTTATGTAATTTTTGAATCATTAATTATCATTTTATAATATTCATTCTTATTTTCTTCGGTAATGATAGAAATCTCAATTCTATGTTGTATAGGATGATAGGACAATTATTATAGAAGGAAAAGTATGACAGGTGTGTTAAGTCTATATTTGCTATATTACATTTCTTTATTTTTCTCTCTTTTCGATTCAAATCTGACCATTTCTTTCTTAGTAATTTCCACATTATTGTTAGGCTAAGATATCATTAATCTTTTGCAACTTGAAAGTAATATTATATATATCATATAAGAAGATAGATGAGAAGTAGAGGATCAAGATTCTAATACAAAATGATAATCACTAAGAAGTGGTAGATAACTTAACAGAAAAATGATTACATACAATAGGGAACATGACCATTGTAGCAACCCGACCCTCTCTTATGCTTTAATTTCCTCATTATATATGTGATTATATGTGTGTTTATGTGCTTGATGTGAATGGCATGTTTAAATGTGTGAATTACATGTTTATGGAATTGTATCTGTCGGTCATGAGAAAATCTGTTGAAATCATGACCTTTGGACAGAAAATTGATAGCCTTAAAGGCGCGATAACCAAAATTTGACTTTACAGTTAGAATTAGCATGATTTTTAGGACATAATATGAAATTTTGTAAAAATTTGATCCATAATGAATTAAATTGATTTATTGGGCTCAATGCTTAGTTAAGCTTGAACTTAGACTTAGTGAGCTAAGCTTTCTTGGATATTATATATATATATGAGCCTTATGACATTTAGACTCATCCAAACATCAAACATATCTCCTGGGAAGAAAAAAGAGAGAAGAAAGAAGAAAAAAGAGAGAGAGGAAAGAGAATTCAACTAAGAGCTTGGGAATTGAAGAAATTGAAAGATTAATTCAAAGATTTAGCTCAAGGTAAGTGGGAATCAACTAAACTACTCTAAATCCTCCTCCAATTGGTTGAAATCAAGTCTCAAGATGAAGTTTCTTACGTGGACAAGGATGGATGATATGGAAGACTCTACCTCCGCATGGCTTGATCTGTTGGAAAGGATGATTACGGACATGGCAAAAACTATGAGACAACAACAACAGCAACCACCACAACCACCGGTGTCTGTACCACATGGTGCAAGACCATCAAGCTGAGGACCGAACCATTAAACTTACAAAAGAGTTTAAGAAGATGAAACCGCCATCGTTCAAGGGGGGCATTGATCCGATGAAAGCCGAAGCATCGGTCTTAGGCATAGAGAAATTGTTTGAGGTCTTTCCCCTGCACCAAGGCACAGAAAGTACAACTTGCCGCTTTTACTCTTGAAGACGAAGCACGGAGATGGTGGATGCTCAAGGGTTGACCTGGACTCGATTTTTGGAGTTTTACTATGATATGTATTTTCCACAGTGTATGCAAGATAAGAAAGTGACAGAATTTGAGACTTTGAGGCAAGGGAACAAAACGGTGGCAGAGCATGAAGCACAATTTTCAGAGTTAGTCCGTTTCGCACCACACATGGTGGATACGGACTACAAGAAAGCAAGAAAGTTCGAAGAAGGACTCCGGAATGCTATTTTGGATCGAATTAATGTGTTGAAATTGCCTACCTATGTCGATGTGTTGGAAAGGGCGATAATGGCTGAAGGTAATATAGCTGCTCAAAATCAAATCTCTGAGTGGGGGGGGGGAAGAGATAGAATGCGCAAGCACCAAGGGGACCAGTGGCATCTCAGAACAAGAAACCGAACTTGGGAACCTCTAGTACTTCAGCCTCTACTTGTGAATCAGCACCAACTTGTCCAGATTGTAGGAAGAGGCACCGCGGGACTTGTTATCGGGTAATCGGGGCTTGTTTCAAGTGTGGAAAGACGAACATTTAGCAAGGGATTGCCCTCAGAGAGACCGACAAAACGGGAATAAAGCCACTACTAGTTCAGCCGGCTAAACTCCATCTCAAACTACAAAGACTACTGCAAAACCCACCAATACGAGAGACAATGCTAGACGGGAAGAGTATTTGCTCTCATTCCTAGTGATGTTCAGAATACTAAGACTGTGGTGTCAGGTACCTTCTCTATCGATGGTCACTCCGCTCATGTATTATTTGATTCGGATTCTACCCATTCTTTTGTGTCGGAAACCTTTACTAGCAATTTGAATAGACCTAAGGAATCGTTGCATCATAGTAATTTTGGATGGTTATCCCTTTGTACATAATTAGATGACTTGGACTTATTTGTATATGGCTTGGACTTATGTGTATATGGATCATGTATGTGAATATCTTAAATAGGGCATGATGTTTTAAGAATCCTGGCATATAAGCACTGCTCAATGAACATTCAGATTTTTTACTTGCTTCTGCTTTAGGCCCCGTTAGTGACTAAAATGTTTTTGGATAATTTTGTTTTGAGGCCTATGGACAGGCCGGTCATAGCTTAAACTTTTAGGGGCAGGTTTGAGTCGTGACAACCATTGTATGTGTCCTATTTAAAAGTTCATAAACCCTGGCATGTCCATTCAGACCAATTATCCTTATTATTTTACACGTTTTTAATTATATTAAAAAAAAAAAAAAAAATACGACTTTTCAGTAACAAAATTGCTCAAAATAGTATAATGACCAATTAGGTCCAGGAAAGTCAACCCGAACCCATCCCGTTTGTAAACAGGTGCAATATACCAAGTGAGAGGGTAATTTGTAAACAAATTGGGCCGAGCTATGAAACCTAGCTACGAGACCTATCTACGAGACCGAGCTACAGGACCTAACTACGAGACCGAGCTACAGGACCTAGCTACGAGACCGAGCTACAGGACCTAACTACGAGACCGAGCTACAGGACCTAACTACGAGACCGAGCTACAAGACCTAGCTACGGGACCAAGCTATTGGACCTAGCTACGCGGCCTAGCTATGAGACCTAGCCACGGGACCTAGCTACGGGACTTAGCTACTTCCTAGTGGCAGTCAATGCTATGGCCGAGCTACCAAGCAAGGTATTCAATCAGAGAGAAGAGTCGAAGTAACTTGGTTGACCGCAATGTTAGCCGAGGTAAAGATATCAGCCGAGGTAAAAGGGTCAGCCGAGGTAGAGGTGTCAGCCGCGATCCAAGTGTTAGTTTGGTCCAAGTGTGGAAACGGTCACCACGGTCGGAGTGGAGAGTGGTAGCTCGGTCCAAGTGTAAAGACGGTCACCACGGTCGGAGTGGAGAGTGGTATCTCGGTCCAAGTGTGGAGACGGTTACCATGGTCGGAGTGGAGAGTGGTAGCTCGGTCCAAGTGTGGAGACGGTCACCACGGTCGGAGTGAAGAGTGGAGCTCGGTCTACTTTGCGGCTTAAGCATGGTCATGTTAGTTCGGCTGTATTGACATTCAACCGAGGTAAAACCATCTCACTTGGTTTAAGCAGTGAGGGGGGTGTTGGAGGATAAGCATTGGCTTCCAGGAGTATGAATCCAAGGAGGACTCTACGTAAGGAGGAGTAATCCTAGAAGGACTCTGCACATGGAGGAATAAGAGTCTTACCAGGATTGTGCCACGCGAAACCTATATAAGCTCACTAATATCACCTTTGGAGAGGCAATGCAACTTTTGCTCCCTGAATACATAGAGCTTTTGCCTTCTTGTCTTGCTTACTGACTTAGGCATCGGAGAGGTTTCCGGCACACACCCGCCGGCCAGCTCACGTTTGTGTTTACAGGTAGTAGAACGACAACGTACAGGGGAACGCAGACTTGATCAACAGGATTATACGAGAAGGCGAATTTCTTTCCCGTACAATTGGCGCCGTCTGTGGGAATAAACAGAACGAACAAAACCTTTTGATTAAGTCATCCTCCTGAACAAAAACTAATGGCGCACATTGAAGAACTGCCACAGTTCGCCATTGATGGACAAACTCCAGACGGAGGAGGGAGGCGCGAAGGCTTGCCTCTTATTCCTCCCATGGCAGACCTGGAGCCACATCAACAGAATCCCAGGAGGGATACGAGGACACGGCGGAATAACAGCCCTCGTCGCTCTCGATCGCAGAGTCCAGATAGACAGAGGAGGAGGACTGATCCTTCAACTCTGGAGGACCGCGTAAAGGAGCAGGATGAGTTGATACGACGGATGGCAGCGGACATGGAATCCATGAAGCGCCAGATGAAGGGCAAAGGAGTGGCGACAGGAGTGGGGCACAAAAACAAAACGCCCCATCGTCACTCTGAAAGCCGCGACAGAGATACCACTCCGTCGCAAGGGGAGAGTAGAAGCCTCAGGACAGGCGATACTCAAACCAGAACCTCCAGAACTCGGTTCTCCAGGTCTGAGAGAACGAGATCTGAGAGGTCTTACACTGAGGGAAGCACCTATCGGCCCTCACGCTCGCATCAGACATCATCCAGGCCAACGGAGATGCCTAGATCGTCCGACTTACGGACCGTACTGGAAGAAAGGGTACGACGGAAGGAGGATACCAGGGCGCATGACCCACACAGAGTTTCGACCCTTCAGCAGTTGGCCCCTCGATCGCACGGAAGCGTCGAGGTAGGAGTGCCAACACCGCGCCTTGCTTACGAACCAACAGACAAGGCGTTAGTAAGGTTGCAAACCTCGCCATTCATTCCGGCAATAGAGAACGCACCATTACCTTCAGGCTTCCACCAGCCTAAATTCACTACGTACGAAGGGAAGACGGACCCTTACATGCACCTAAGCCACTTCCGCCAGGTTATGGCAGTATACCGACGCAACGAGGCTCTAATGTGCATCCTCTTCCCATCAAGCCTTGGGGACTTAGGCTTGACCTGGTTCGAAAAACTCCCAGAGGGCAGGATAGCTTCCTGGGCACAATTGGCGGAGGCGTTTGTAACAAGGTTCAGAACGAACACCAAAACACAAGTGGAGATCGATCAGCTACTCTCCATCGACATGGGCGACGAAGAGACGTTGAGATCCTACAATGGAAGGTATTGGGAGACATTCAACCAGATTGGAGATTGCCCCACCAATCTCGCCATAGCACAGTACAAAAGAGGTCTTCCAGTCGGAAACAGACTAAGGGACTCAATCACCATGACGCCACCCCTTACGATGGAAGCCTTGATGGAAAGAGTGCACCAGCACATTCGGGTGGAAGAAGATGTCAACCGCACCAAGGCAAAGACTGGCGCAACCGCAGTACCAGATAAAAAGACTTCAGAAAAAGCCAATGCGGTAGAACGTCCAAGCAAGGACGGGCGAGACAGGAAGCGCAACGGTGAGAACCAAGATGAAAGGAGGTGGAGAATCCGCACTGCCATGACCACAGTGTTCAAAAAACCAATCTATCGAGTCCTCAGCGAGATACGCAATGAACCTTTCATCCGATGGCCTGCTAAGATGAGAGAAGCACAAAATGACTACGATGAGAGATCGCGGTGCACCTTCCATGATGAACAGGGACACCGCACTGAAAATTGCACGCCATTGAAGCAGCATTTGGAGGAGTTAGTGGCGGCTGGGCACTTGGACCAATACATAAAAGAAGGAACACTTTGATATCCGGAGATGGCAAGTTAAGGCCCAATTGGGAAGGACCATACAAAGTGGTAGGATTAGCAGGAAAAAGGGCATACCACTTGGAAGATGGAGATAGCAAGCCCCAGACCATGGAACACTGCCAGTCTCGAGTTATTTTTTCTCTAGGGTACTTGTAATTTTCATTCTCCTCAATAAAACAAGTCGTTCCCTCTTCAGCATAGAGTATTTTCTTCTGTAACGGTTGTTTTAATGAGCTAGGGGCATTAAAAGCAGCGTTGGCTGGAAAAACCAACACTTACCACTCTTTTGCACCCTTTGGCCGAAGTAAGGACCTAGGCTAAAGGTGGTTGGCAGGTTTGACCAACAAAAAAACTTTTTTGCACCCTTTAGCCGAGGTAAGGACCTAGGCTAAAGGTGGTTGGCAGGTTTGACCAACAAAACTCTTTTGCACCCTTCGGCCGAGGTAAGGACCTAGGCTAAAGGTGGTTGGCAGGTTTGACCAACAAAACTTTTTTACACCCTTTGGCCGAAGTAAGGACCTAGGCTAAAGGTGGTTGGCAGGTTTGACCAACAAAAAAAACTTTTTTGCACCCTTTAGCCGAAGTAAGGATCTAGGCTGCCGGAAGTTGGCAGGTTTGACCAACAAGTCTTTGCCCGACTTGGGGGCAAGTTTGGCCGGAATAACCAAACACTTGGCTCTATGTTGGCCGGAATAACCAACATTTAGCTCTCTAAAGCCGAGATAAGGCTAAAAGTGGTTGGCAGGTTTGACCAACAAAACTCTTTTGCACCCTTTAGCCGAAGTAAGGACTTAGGCTAAAGGTGGTTGGCAGGTTTGACCAACAAAACTTTTTTGCACCCTTTAGGCCAAGGTAAGGACCTAGGCTAAAGGTGGTTGGCAGGTTTGACCAACAAACTTTTTTGCACCCTTTGAGCCGAGGTAAGGACCTAGGCTAAATGTGGTTGGCAGGTGTGACCAAACAAAAAAGTTTTATGCACCCTTTAGCCGAGATAAGGTTCTAGGCTAAAGAATGGTTGGCTGGAAAAACCAACACTTACTTCTCCTCAGCCGAGATAAGGATCTATGCTGAAGAATGGTTGGCTGGAAAAACCAACACTTACTCTTCAGTCGAGCTAAGGATTAAGGCTGAAGAGTGGTTGGCAGGTATGACAAGATAGATTGCAAGGTTAAGACCGAGATGAGTATCTCGGCCAAAGAATGTCATACTTCATTCAAAACATAAGTAAAAAATAAATGCAAGCATGGAGCAAGCCGAACAAGCAGTTGAGAGAACTGAAGATTTCATTCCAAAAGTGCATTACAAAACGAAGGATTCATAGCCCGGTTGAAGCTTATGGTGCAGCATTCTTAGCTCGGCAGAGTGGGGCGTTCTTAGCTCGGCTGGAGGAAAAATAATCCCAATCATGCTATGCAGATGGAATTAAGGGGCAATTGAGAGGGTAATTTGTAAACAAATTGGGCCGAGCTATGAAACCTAGCTACGAGACCTATCTACGAGACCGAGCTACAGGACCTAACTACGAGACCGAGCTACAGGACCTAGCTACGAGACCGAGCTACAGGACCTAACTACGAGACCGAGCTACAGGACCTAACTACGAGACCGAGCTACAAGACCTAGCTACGGGACCAAGCTATTGGACCTAGCTACGCGGCCTAGCTATGAGACCTAGACACGGGACCTAGCTACGGGACTTAGCTACTTCCTAGTGGCAGTCAATGCTATGGCCGAGCTACCATGCAAGGTATTCAATCAGAGAGAAGAGTCGAAGTAACTTGGTTGACCGCAATGTTAGCCGAGGTACAGATATCAGCCGAGGTAAAAGGGTCAGCCGAGGTAGAGGTGTCAGCCGCGATCCAAGTGTTAGTTTGGTCCAAGTGTGGAAACGGTCACCACGGTCGGAGTGGAGAGTGGTAGCTCGATCCAAGTGTAAAGACGGTCACCACGGTCGGAGTGGAGAGTGGTAGCTCGGTCCAAGTGTGGAGACGGTTACCATGGTCGGAGTGGAGAGTGGTAGCTCGGTCCAAGTGTGGAGACGGTCACCACGGTCGGAGTGAAGAGTGGAGCTCGGTCTACTTTGCGGCTTAAGCATGGTCATGTTAGTTCGGCTGTATTGACATTCAACCGAGGTAAAACCATCTCACTTGGTTTAAGCAGTGAGGGGGGTGTTGGAGGATAAGCATTGTCTTCTAGGAGTATGAATCCAAGGAGGACTCTACGTAAGGAGGAGTAATCCTAGAAGGACTCTGCACATGGAGGAATAAGAGTCCTACCAGGATTGTGCCACGCGAAACCTATATAAGCTCACTAATATCACCTTTGGAGAGGTAATGCAACTTTTGCTCCCTGAATACATAGAGCTTTTGCCTTCTTGTCTTGCTTACTGACTTAGGCATCGGAGAGGTTTCCGGCACACACCCGCCGGCCAGCTCACGTTTGTGTTTACAGGTAGTAGAACGACGACGTACAGAGGAATGCAGACTTGATCAACAGGATTATACGAGAAGGCGAATTTCTTTCCCGTACACCAAGCCAAACCTGAATATCAAACTTTTTATTACAAATTTACAATGACACATTATCACAAGGTCTATTATTGAATTCCATATCATTAAATTAACTTTGAAGAATTTTACTTTGGTCTCGCACTTTTTCCTTTTTTCTTTTTTTAACTGAAATAATTTCAACTGAGACTGCTTTCTAAATATCACCGTGCTAGTTTCTTAAACTATATGATCCGCTTCTACAAAACTTGAACCATTCAGTGGAGCAGGGCATAACAAGAACAAGAAACATTGTAACTGGAAGAAAAAAAGGAAAATTATTTGGTGGTCTGGGGGCAAGTTCATGTGGTGGACCAACTTGATTTTTATTGGTCAATACAAAAGAACTCAATACTTTATGTTGGGTTTATAGAAAGACAACATGACAAGTGTCATTGTTCAAAGGCCACCAAATAATCACAAAAAACAAAAAAACAAAAAAAATCATGTTCCTGTAAGACATTTTTACACACAAAAAATTATCTACGCTCCATTTGTTTTGACATAAAATGTTTTTGTTAAAAATATTTTACTCATTTTCCGTTGTTTGATTGAACAAAAAGCAAGTAAACATTTTTTAAAGAAAATATTTTTGCATCATTTTTTCAAAAAATGACTTCAAAAATTCCGCAAGTCAATTTTTACAAAATTGACAATCACTCACTACCTTTTCAACACATTTAGCTTTGTCAAATAAATATTAATCAAAATGACACTATTTAATCAAAATTTCTCTTTTAGGCAATAAAATGTTTTTTATCAAGTGTCAACCAAACCAAATGCCAAAATACAAAAACAGAAACATTTTTTCTGTGTAAAATTAATTTACAAGAAAAATATTTTTTTGTGTAATTTCACGTCGAAACATAAGGAGCCCTACTGTAACACATTTTACATCAAAACAAGTAAAATATTAGTCTATGAACCTGTTTGTTCAAGACTTTGTCGTCCAAAACATCCACATTACAGACAAAAATGCTCCAAGTATAAAATTAATTACAAAAAACTCCATAATTGAACACGTTAAGCCACAATTACTATTGAACCCGGACATCACGATTATAATTTTTATGTAATGACAACTTTTTTTAGTCAAATTAGACCCAAAAAAATTGCTAATTTCTCAATTTTGACGATACTAAGAAAAAGATGCTTCAATAGAACGATCAAACAGACAATCTGAGACTAACACATTCAAATTCTCGATACAATCTACATGTATATAGAGAGAGAGAGAGAGAGAGAGAGAGAGAAATACCTGGAGAGGAGTGAATGATTCGTTGGGAAAAAGACAAGCAAATTGAAATTGATTGACGATCAGAAGAACTTCGAGTCCGCCATCGAAACAAATCAGCAAAAAAAATTTAGCCCTAGGGGCCGAGGCCACTGTGTTTCTTTGTATCGTAACAATGGCTGGCTATATTAAAGCAATACGGTTCATGTACTGGACCGGACGGGTCTCAGTTTCGATTTGTGGGAAAAACTCGGCTATTCGAACGGTTTAACAGCCAAAAAAAGGACCGCTTCATGGTTAGAGGAGTTTGATACCGGTTTAGCATATGTTGCTGACATGGTCCGTTGGCCTGCTCAGTTCAATTCTGTTTTTAAAAAATTTGAGAATGTTGCTTTAGGTCAAGTTTGGCATTTTTCAAATAATTTATTTTTTTATCTTTTTATTTTTTTTTATCACATTATTTTTTTATTTTTCTACACATTTTTTTATAAAAAGATAAAAAATACACTTATTTAGGTCATCTCAAATAACCCTTTGGTTTATAAGATTGGATTACATCAATATTTTCAGTCTGAAATATTAATGAATTGGATTTAGAATTTGGATTTATACATTCAGTTTGGCTCGGACTCACTTGCTATTAAATTAATTATTTATTTTTTTATTTATAATACATTAATTTTTTTGTTTTTTTGATCTAGATTTTATCTTTGCTAGTTTTATTAAAACTCACATTTGTGGTGATATTTAGTTGAATTTATTTAAGAAATTCTTCAATTTATATATAAATTTTGTATATCTATAACGATCTCAATATATTTATTTAAAATATATAATATGTAATTGAATTTAATTATAAAATATTTTAATTTTTTTAACATATAGTCTGATTAGTGGACTTAAAATTTATAATTATTTTGTGGACCTGACTTGAATAGATATAAAGGCCGGATGTTAGGGCCGGGCTAGGCCAAATTTATGAAAACACAAAATCTCTTATTATATAATCTCATCCCAATCCGACCTGATATTTGTCCACCCCTAGTACCACCTACAACGTAGTTCTTATAGGAATTTTTTTATATTTAATATTGTCAAGGTAATTTATAAATAGTGCTGCTATTAGCACCCTATAAAATTATTTTGAATCCTCTAAATTTTAACCTTTTTTTATTACAATAATAACCTTAAATAAAATTACTAAAAAATATATTATTAACTTTAGGACACCTCATATCACAATTAAACTTATACACTCACTACATCATTAATTAGGATTTATGAGAGCACTCATCTCCATGTACACATCCATCATTCCCAAATCCGACCTTCAAAACCAATCCATCCTCAAAACTGTGAAAACCTTTTGGCAGTAATATTTCGACAGTAACAGTGGCAACCATTTGATTACCTATACTTTTCTAGCAATGGCAATATTTCAGCAGTAACAGTGACAACCCTTTGGCAGAATAAAGGTTCGAACATTACTTATTTGTTCGAGATGGTGTTCTCGAACAAATAAGTAATATTTGAGAATGCAGGTCCGAAGATTAAAATTTCTTAATACATTGAATAGTCAAAATTATTAACGCTTACAGAAGTTTTCATTTTTTCAAGTTTGGGAATACAGGTCCAAACATTACTTATTTATTCGGAAAGTCATTTATGAACAAATAAGTAATGTTCGGGAATGCATGTCCGAATATGAAAATTTCTTAACACATTGAATGGTTAAAATTGTTAACGCTTACAGAAGTTTTTATTTTTTTAAGTTTGAAAATACATGTCTGAACGTTACTTATTTGTTCAGGAATTGAAAGGCATTCCTGAACAAATAAGTCATATTCAGGAATATAGGCCTTAACATAAAAATTTCTTAACACATTGAATGGTTAAAAATTTTAACACTTGCAAAAGTTATCGGAAGTAGCCCAAATCTATTAACAGGTTTAAAAGTTATTCCTTCATCACATAACTTTGATAATATTGCTACGTAATTCTCTGCTGAACTCACAATTTTATAATATCTACCAACAAAACTAACCAAACCAATTATTATAATTTTTTTTCCTACAAGAAAAGAAATTATTACGAGAAAATTAAGAAATTATGTATATATGTATATATAGAGAGAGAGACAGAGACAGAGAGAGCATACCAACAACATGATAATAGTGGACGAGGCAGCAAAGACAATAATCACATTGACTATTCTTTTTCTTGGTGGGTTTTGTTATTATTTTTTGGAAGAGTGATTTTTTTGGGGTGTGAGAGTGTGCATTCAATGAGTGAAATGTTTTCACAGGAATAATTTTAGTATTATTTGAAGAGAAAAAAGAGATTTTGAGAATTTTAAAATTTATAAATAAAGGCTCAAAAAAAATAAAAGATCCAAAATAATTCATAAAATGCTAATTTGCTCGGTTAGAGTTTTTCAAAAATACTTTTCAGAAAATTCTATTTTTTTGTTTTCCGTGTTTTTTTGTTTTTATTATTTTTTTAATATTTTAAGCAATTTTTTTTTTACTTTTTAAACATACCTAACATAAATATACCTAAAAAGTAAAATTTTTGTGAAAAAAACCTTTTAAAAATTCACTAAATACCAATAATAAAAAAATGAGAGTTCAGTACATTTTTTATATTTTTATGTATTTATTAATTTTTTAAAATATTTTTTCACAAATTTTTTACTTTTTAGATATATCTAAATAAGGTGCATCTAAAAAAGTTTTTAAAAAATATTTAAAATTTTTAAAATATTTACTAAAAATAATAAAAACATGAAAAATAAAAAATTTAATTTTTAAAAAACTTAATTTAAAAAACACAAACCCAACACAGTAATGGTACCACTCTTTATAAAATTAATTCATTCCCATTTCATCCACCAGCTACCTTCCTGATTTGCCAACATGTGATACGAAACTCATGCGTGTTTAGCACGGGTCGCATTGGCCAAGCCCAATTTGAATTGTTTTAAAGTTGTCCAAGCCTGATTTGTTATTTGAATGTCTTCCTAAATCGGACCTGAGCATAACTTTGTATTGACCATAAATTTGATTTTTTTAATTAGGCTAATTAATTTAGTAAATTTGGACCTTTAAATAAGTTTCTTAGTAATATTAAAATTGATGATGTTGCTGATACAAGGGAGGGCGAGTCGGGCTGGCCCACGCTTCCAACACCTTTCACCAGTCTCGGAGCTCGCTGGTATTGACTGCAAAAAAGGTCAAACGAGGAATGGGAGTCCCCCAGTAAACCCTCCGACGATCAAATTAGAAAAGAGGAGATTGACTGTGTAAAGAGAGAGAGAGAAGAAGAATGGAGAACTTAACCTTTGATGTGTCTTGGAAACCTCCTTATATCATTTGTCAATCATTTTTTTGTCCACTCCGACCTGTCGTGTTGGACGAAAGTCTATACTCTAGCTTGCATTGTTCACGGTGAGGCTGCCTGTTCCAATGTGAAAAGGTTATTTCATTTAATGCTGTAGGAGCCTCATTAATGGCTGATGTGTGGTGTAATAACTCTGCAAGATCTTTATCTGCTTACGTGGCTGGTTTCCTACTTGACAAGTGTTTAGATGCCATTGGTTTCTGGTTCAACATTGGGTTCTCAAGGGTGTTGGACTTTAGTATTTGAACCGTGAATTGGGCTTTAAGTGGTGGGCCAAAACCTTTTGTGGGCCCACCGATGTCAGTAGTCCCCCATTCCCAAGTGCAGCTTCAATCCAATGGAGGGAATAAGAAGGAATGTGGAAAGTGCGTGGGGCCGAGAGAGAAGGCTGACCGTGAGGAGGACCGACCACAAAGGGGGGCCGAGCGAGAAAACCGGCCGAGAGGAGGGCCGACCGCGAATGAAGACTAAGCGAGAAAACCGACCGAGATGAGAGCCGACTGCGAAGGAAGGTCGAGTTAGAAGACCGATCGAGAGGAGAGCCGACTACGATGGGGGGTCAAGTTAGAAGACCGACCAAGAGGAGGGTTAACCGCGAAGGGGGGGCCGAGCGCGAAGACCAACTAAGAGGAGGGATGACCACGAATGGGGGGGCTGAGCGCGAAGACCGATCGAGAGGAGAGTCGACCGCGAAGGGGGGCCGAGTGAGAGGTGGTGGTGGCGGCGGCGCGCAAGGCTCGAGAAACGATGAGGCACGTGATAATGTGAAGTGGAATAGACAGAAAAGGGAAAAATGGTGGGAATCGTGGTTGTACACGTGGGATAATCTGCATCAGTGGTAAGAGAGGTGATGCGTTAGTAAGAAGCAAAAGGTTAGGACTAAGATAGAATGTGGAAAAGGCAAGGGTTGTAACTTTTGAAATTTTCAAACTGGCGAAATTTAACCTTGATCCTTGGAAAATAGGCAAATCGTGGATGTTTGGAATTATCTGTTTTACATATCTTATTGCGAGAAACCAGCACATCCCAGATCTGACCTCGTTCGTTTCCTGTGATACTCCCCTCCAACAATTTGTGAACTTCCTCGCGCCGGCATCCGAAGCAATATACAGAAACGTAAAGGAGATGGCTCGAGACGAAGTGCTAGCCATGAGGTTAGAGGCATTAGGTGAAGACAATGCGATAGAGTTGACGGAGCAATATAAGACGGAAAGGTAGGAGGAAAGAAGGGCAGAGCAAGCGGCGCGACCTCGTCCGTTCACAATGATTGTGTCATTGAAGTCGATTAGCCAAGTGGGACCTAACCACTGGCACACACTAAGGTTGAAAAATCGACGTTTACGATGGAGGAGTTGGAAGAAGTGCGTAAGAAATACTAGATTCCAACAGAGATAGAGTTGGGGTTGTTGACATTGAAGGAGAGGGCATCGGATACACGTCCGATGGAGTTTACATTGTACGAGGAGGCATTGCGAGGGGGTCTGAGGTTGCCGCTCCCACAAATAGTGGTAGACGTGTTAAACCGGTTGGAGGTGGCGCCAGGTCAACTGGTGCCGCATGTATGGAAAATATTACTAGCCTACGTAATCACATGGCCACGAGCAACCGGGGGAGCCACGATGACAGTGGATGAGTTCTTTTCTTGCTTTAAGGCCTCTGGTCAACAAGAAACCCATGTGACCTTGCAGGCGGTAGCGGGTAGAGGATTAGTGACAGGTTTTACCATCGTCGGTGAAGGAGTTGAGACCAAGGTGGTTTTACGTATCAGCAAATGGTGGTAGGGGGTGCGCATAATGTAGAAAATTCCCATCAAGTCAGTGGAGCCAAGGCTGGAGGCAGAGGCAGAGAATAAGGTTAAACGAGTGAATGAGTGGAGGGAGAAGGAGGGTGTGAAATGGGATGACCTTATCCAGCCTTCAACCTTGTTTGCCTTAAGTCTGGGGCCTCAGCTGACCGAGGAGGACCTTGCGCCGGAAGAGTTGGAGGCGAGGAGGAAGATACAGAAGGCAGAGGAGGCAAGGACATTTACCAAGGCAGATAAGTACAAAGAATCAAAGTTAGGTTGTGCGCCTAAGCTGGTCATGAAGAAGTGAGTCCGACCATGCCCCAAGCCTCTCGGAGATAAAGATCTGACCGATTTTGCGTCACTGCCACCCCTATTAGATTTGTTGAATGAGAGAAGTAAAAAGAAGGTGGAGGTAGTGTTGAAGAACAAGAGGAAAAAGAGGGCGGCTGCAGAGAAGAGTGAAGGAGAGCCAATGTTGAAGAAGGTGAAGGAGGGGATGATGGAGGCAACCCCAGAAGTAGAAGTGGGAGAGACAATGATAGGGGCGGGAGAGGCCATCGGCCCAAGTGCCTAAGTAGTGAGTAAAGCAGCTGAGCCAAAGTAGTTAGCAGGGGGCGAGAGATTGGAAGAGCAATCACCCAAGATTGTGCATGTACAAGAAGTGTCCCCAAGTCCTCGGGTAGGCAGAGGGCAAGCGAGCAGATTAGAGACGAGTGCCACGTTGAAGACCGCCACGTATCATGTTCGCGCGGTGGTCGATCGATCGGCAGAAGAAGGAGGCGAAACCAAGGTCGCTGCAGATCGTCTCCTAGGGGTAGTGGAAGATGCGGCCGTGCGGTCGATGGCACAATTTACAGAGGCCGACCTCCTGACAGGGTTCTGCTCAGTGCAGATGGAAGCGATGACCTTGGCAGCGGCCTTACTGAATAAGGCGGCCTGCACAAAGGTGGAGGTAAAGCCGCTGTAGGCCCAGCTGGAAGGGGTGAAGGCACAATTGCAAAACCTAAGGGTGGAGACGGCGGGCTGGATAAAAGTTACGCAGAGTGCCTGTGTAAAGGGCTTGGACTATGCACAAAGGGCTAAAAAGATGGAAGTATTGGCGGTGGTGTAAAGCTACTTTGCAGAATGCGCTGCCTTCGAGCTCGCCATTGCCAAATCGGAGCTGGAAGTGGTGCACCACAAGACGGCATCGTTGGAGTTTGAGTTGGCGGGCGAGCAGAGGAAGGTAGGCAAAGTCCAAGAAGCCTGCAATACTGCCAAGGAAAGATTGGAAGAGGCCCTCCCCAACAATGAAGATCTGTGTGACTAGGCCCTAAAAAACAAGGAATAAGCAGATGGGCGCATTGTGGAGTTGGAAAGGATGCTGGAAAAAGAGAGGGCCAAAATGGCCTCTAAGAGGGTGGCGTACCCAGACCTGTGTGTGGTGGTAGTGGAGTAGTTTAAGGGGTCTGCTAAATTCCAGATGGCCATCAACGCGACGGTCACCAGGAGTTTAGCTAAGGAGGGCAAAGGAGGTGCTGGGCCATCGGGAGTGGCCGCAGAAGGTATTAACGAAGAAGAAGTAATCCAAAGTTTTCAGCGGTCAGACTTCTACAAGCATGAGATGAGCCAGTACTGGGACAGTGGCTGGATGATCTTCAAGTATAAGGCGTAAGAACTGTTTGCAGATGTGGACTTCAGTCTGGTGAAAGTAGGAGAAGACGACGTCACCCAGACTTCCCTGGATGAAGGGGTGGAAGAGGAAGATCTTGCGTCCAGCGAAGGGGAGTGAGAGCTAGGTGCTTTTCCTGGTTTTTTTTTTTTGTAGTGAAGTGAATGTAATTTTTGTAATGAAGTGTATAATGGTGCAAGTCGTTAATAAATAAAGGTGCCAGTTTTGTCATGGTTTGTTGTTGTTGTTGTTGTTTTTTTTTTTTTTGAATGGTAAAGTTGTTAATAAAGTGTATGAATAGTAAAATTGGACAAGTAATCTAACTTGTATGAATGGTAAAAATGGACAAGTAATCTAACTTGTATGAATGGTAAAAATGACCTAGGATAAGAATGAACTGAGATTTAACTAAGTAGTGGCGCTATGTACAACTCAGTCTGGCTGGGTGCTTCTCGTGCAGTTTGGGTGAGACTTTGAGGGCTCACTCAAACTGGCTGAGCTCTGCATGCTCAGTCTAGCTGAGACTAGTTTTAACTCAGTTTGACTCAACTTTTTATGCTCAGTCTGACTGAGACTTGGAGGGCTCAGTCAGGTTGAGGCTTGGCTTAATTCAGTCTGGCTGAGCTCTTTATGCTCAGTTTAGCTGAGGCTTGGAAGGCTTAGTTGGGCTGAGGCTTAGCTTAACTCAGTCTGACTGAGTTTTTCATGCTCAGTCTGGCTAAGACTTGGAGGGCTCAGTCGGGCTGAGGTTTAGCTTAACTCAGTCTAGTTGAGCTCTTCATGCTCAGTCTAACTGAGACTTTGAGGGTTCAGTCAGGCTGAGGCTTGGCTTAACTCAGTCTGGTTGAGCTCTTCATGCTCAGTCTGGCTAAGACTTGGAGTGCTTAGTCGGGCTGAGGCTTGGCTTAACTTAGTTTGGCTGAGCTTTTCATGCCCAGTCTGGCTGGGACTTGGAGAGCTCAGTTGGGCTGAGGCTTGGCTTAACTCAATCTGGCTGAGCTCTTCATGTTTAGTCTGGCTGAGACTTGGCTTAGCTCAGTCTGGCTGATACTCGGCTTAACTCAGTCTGGCTGAGCTTTTCATGCTCAGTCTGGCTGAGACTTTGAGGGCTCAGTTTGGCTGAGACTTAGTCTAAAACGTGTCATTGAAGTGTAACATAGATAATGGAGATGTGAAATTGTTGTCATTAAGGCACAGTCTGTCGATCACAAATTTACACCATGTATGGAAAGGGTGAAAATGAACAAGTGTTCAAATCGACAAAAGAGAACAGACAACAATTGAATGATACAAAAACAAGAGACACTATTTTACTAGAAATAACGCTTCAAGTGTTCAACATTCCATGGATGTGGGAGGTCTCTGCCTTCCATATCTTGGAGACGGTAAGTACCTGGGCAGGGTCTGGCCTTGACAACATAAGGTCCTTCCCATTTGGCTGTTAGCTTGCCCTCGGTTAGATTTTTAGTGGCAAGGGTTGCTTTGCGTAAGACGAGGTCTCCCACTGTGAACTCTTGAGGTCGGACTTTGAGGTTATAATGTGTTCTCATTTTTTGCTGATATGATGCCCGTCTAACAATAGTTGCCTTTCGGAGCTCTTTAAATAGGTCCAGGTCAGCCCGACGCAACTCTTCATTTAGTTTTGGATTCAGATATAAAACCCGAGGGGTCGGCAGGCCGATTTCCACTGGGATGACTGCCTCGGCGCCGTATGTTAGGTGAAAGGGGGTCTCCCCAGTGGGGGTTCGAACTGTCGTTCGATAAGCCTAGAGTATGTTTGGTAATTCTTCAGCCCAAAGTCCTTTGGTAACTTCCAACTTAGTCTTGATGATCTTTAGAAGGAAGCAATTGGTGACTTTGACGTGTCCATTGGCTTGGAGATGGTCTGGGGAAGAGAAACGTGGTCTAATGTTGAATTCTTTACAAAATTTCCTGAACTTGACATTGTCGAATTGTTGGCCATTGTCCGAAACAATGGCTTGGGGGATTCCAAATCGGTACACGATCGACTGCTAGATAAACCTAGTAGTGTTTCACTCAGTAATTGTAGCAAGGGGTTCTACTTCCACCCATTTGGTGAAGTAGTCAATGGCAACCACAACGAACTTGGTTTGGCCTCTACCAGTCGATGCCCCACTCAGCAAAGGGGTAAGGACTGCTGAGTGTAATCAATTATATTAGTGCAGCATGGGGGATGTTGGCAAAGCGCTGGCATTTATCATACTTAAGTACAAATTCGTTGGCGTCTTGATTAAGTATGAGCTAGAAGTAGCCGATATGAAGGATTTTATGGGCCAGAGATCTTCCACTCGAATGATTACCACAAATGTCCTCATGGACTTCTCTCATTACATAAATAGCTTGAGTAGAACTGAGACACCTGAGATATGGGCGTGAGAATCCCCGTTTGTATAGTAGGCTACTGATAAGGATGTAATTAGAGGACTAGGCTCTGACTTTGGCGGCCTGCTGTTTATTATCTGGCAACTCCTCTTGTGTAAAAAATGGAATGATGTCTTGAGCCCAGGGGATAGGTTCATTCTGGAGAAAGTGGACCTCCTGTGGGTTTGGCCAAGTCGCTGAATGGGTCAAGTATTCAATACGGATGTGTAACATGCCCGGGGGGTACTCGCGCGCATTAAACAGTTCAGACTCCCGAGATCTCTTTGATCTAGTCTCACGAGTGCAATGTGAAACATAGATGAGAGTCCAAATTTGGCAACTTTGATTGAAAATCCATTTTATTGCAATTTTGTCAAAAATGGACTACGTCATCAGATTTCAGAGTCGCCACCTAATATTTTAGGAAATTAGGAAACCCATGACTCGTGCCAAGGCTACTATTCATCATAACCAAGGATGCTTGGCTCGGAACCTTAGGTATGAAAAGGGAAGGTCAATAATGAGCACCCCTGCTCACCCGATCAAAAGATCGGCCTTTACTAAACCATGATATGAATTTTATTTTCTTTATATGTTCATGTTCTGATTATTGTAGTAAATCCTAAAATTTACTATGTGAAGCATATAAGTATAGACTAGTTTGCTCAAATTGGAACTATTTAACTTCATGTTTGTTTTTCGAAAAGGAGTTTGAATTTGCCACTTGACAAAGTGGGCTTAAAGTTTGTGAGTTTGCCACTATAAAGTGGGCTTAAAACGTACAAGCGTTGAATCATTCCAATTCAAGTAACAAGCCTTCATCTACAGGCATTCATAGAGTTTATCACTTAAACAAATAGCCACATGGTAGGATGCTAAACATAATAAGAAAATCACACACAAATGGGATGCTAAAGCATAAAAACTCACAAATTTACTGACGTCTCTCGAACAACTATAAAACAAAGTTAGTAAAATATGCATGATCATATATACAAATTCCTAATGCAATTCACTCACGAGATGCAGCTAAAGATTCGGCTTCTAAGATATGACATGTGAAACATTGCATGTGATAGCGCACATGATCACGTAGGAATTGATGAAATCTACAAATGCAAACTTAGCCGAATCAAGATGCATGAAAGATGGATGCAAAGCATGGATATTCATGGCATGTCAGATATATACATATGTACAGTTAGGGAAAGCGATTAAAGAATGAGATAGATAAGAAGTGGGGATGAGAGATTATTACAACACTTTACTTGTTATATATCCAAGGGAGATGAATAAAATAAAATCCTCACAAACACTCAAAATAAAATCCTCACAGACACTCAAAATTTGAATAAAAGTTTCAACCTCTGGCCATTTATCAACTATCAAAACTCCATTTGTTTTCAATCTAATCCAGCCATGTATTCATTTTCAATGGGGCCCCACATGGGGTGGGAAAAACCCATGTTCTGTATGCATGCACTGATGAGCGTGTGCCCTATATGCACACACAGCTTCATCATTCCATACACTCCGTCTCAACAAAATCCCGACCAGTATCATAATGCTCAGCACTAGCAACCGGACCAGCTCTGAAGTCGGAGAACCTTGCGTAGCTCCAAAACTGCCTCTCGGCAACAGTGAGGTAGCCTTCGGCATGGCTACCGGCTGAAACATGAACACTGGTGCAGAACACAAAACTAGAACCACCACCGCTACCGTCAAAGACGAGAAACTGAGCTATCACTTCTGCGTCTGGGTCTGGGTTGCTGTTTATTTCTTCTTCATTAGTGGTTGAGTTTGAGTTAATGATGGTAGAGCAGATTTTTGAGGAGGATAGATGGTGGGAGTTTCAGGTATGTTGGCTGAAGAAGCACGTGTTCCTTTTGCAGGTTAGAATCTCATTCTTGAGCTTGCCGTGTAGAGAGAGATGAATGGGTGTATCTCAGAGAGAGAGAAAAGTTGGTCTTGTGTGTGAGTGTTTAGTGCATCAGTGTGTTTTGAGTGCGTGTGTCTGTTGTGTATCATCCGAGAGAGAGAAGAGAGAGAGAGCTAGTGAGTCCTTGAGTGTGAGAGAGAGATAATGGAGATGCATATGTATGGCCCTCTCTTCCAACCGAGACCCAGAGAGAGGGAGAGGTGCCTCCTCTGTGTGTTTGTGTGTGATAGCCAAGAGAGAGGTTTGTCCGAGAAAGTGAGGGATTGTGAGGTTGGCCTCTCCCCCGTATGTCCGTTGTGCTGTGCCTCTGTGTTGTGTGTGTGTTTTAGCTCAGATCAAGGCCCTCTCCCTATGCACACCGAGAGAGAGTTTAGAGAGAGAGAGAGACCGTGTCTTGCATGGTTGAGAGAGTGCATGGTGTATGGATCTTCCCTCAAAACCGTGTGTGTTTGTGCATCGTATATGGGCTGTGTGTGTATGTAGCAGTGTGAATAGTGTGTAGCTCTGTGTCAATGGTGTATGTGTGCTAGGTGTGTGCCCGTGTACATGGGTCTGCCGTGTGTAAGAAGATGAAGTTGGTGGTGTGTGTGTGTGTGTATGAGAGGAGAGTGAGTTGTGTGGTGTGCTCCGATCAAGGGTGGTGTGAGTGTGCCGTATGTGTGTATGTTGGGTGTCTGTCCATCTCCCTCTAAACCGTGTGTGTGTGAATGGTGTGTTCGAGTGCCATGCTCTCTCCCCTTTCTCTCACCTTTTTTTTTTCTCACCTTTCTCTCCCTAAGCCGACAGAGAGAGAGAGAGAGCTTCATGCATGTGTATTGTTCTTTTTTTTATTTCAGATCCCAGGCCCCTTTGCCCATGTGTGTCCTCTTCTTTAATCATACACTGCCCACTCTTTTTCCATTGGACCACCCACTCCTTCTTTTTTTTTTTTTAAAACATACCACCCCACCACCTTTGAAAACCCACTTCACCGAATTAACATACAGATCCATCAGCTTTTGAACCACTTCCTGAAATTCTCTCCCATCTTCTCACCTGCTCTTTTTTTTATATTATTCACCCACGAGAGAGAAGCCCCAACTGCATGTGTGTCTCTCCTTTTTTTGAAATTCTATCTCACCCACCCCAATCAAAACAATAAAAATCTCCTTACCTCTTTCTTCCACCATCCACTGAAAGCCATAATAATATTCTCTATCCTTTCTTTCTCTTCTCCCAAAAAATACCCCCATAATCACACTCTAACTTTTCTTTTTCTTTTCTTTTTTTCCATTATTATTTTTTATTTATTTTTTAAAATTTATTATGTTGTATTTATCAACATAGCTAAAATATACCAATTTATATAACACCACCTAAAAATATACACACACACATAAAATTATAAAATACTATAAATTAGTAATTTGGCCAAAATGGGTGAGGTTTGGAATTAAAGTTTCAATTTGATTTTGTTGCTGAGAAATTCATAAAATTGTATATTCCAATTTGCATCATGAGGTGTTAAAAAGAAGGTGTCCAAGTCTTAGGGTCGGTCAAAATGGGGTGTCTACAGGATGCCATGGCTGATGTCTGACTTGTCGGCCGAGGCTAATTGAGCCATTTTGTCCACCTTGGAGCTTTCTAACCTAGGGATGTGTCTGATCTAGAAAGTATTGAAAATGCGGACAAGAGGAAGGGTAATGTCCTTGTATGCTCGCATCGTTTCCTCCTTTGCGTTGAACTCCCCAGTAATCTGTCCGACAATCAATTGGGAATCACTGAATACTTGGATATGCCTTACACCAATGTCTCTAGCTAGTCAAAGACCTGCTATCAAGGCCTTATACTCGGCCTCATTATTGTTTGCGTCGAACAGGAAACGAAAGGCACACTTAAAGTACTCACCCTCTAGGGTGGTAAGGATTAGACCGGCTCCACTACCCTCTTTGCGGGATGAACCATCAACACTAAGGGTTCAGGAGTGGGGGTCTTCTGCATCAGTGGTGAAGTGTGCTGGCGGATGAGGTACATTCGGAGTGAAATTGGTGAACTACAAGATAAAATCGGCAACAGCCTGGCCTTTGATCACTGTTCGAGGTCGGTAAGAGATTTCAAATTGACTTAGCTCGACGGACCATTGCATAAGTCTTCTTGATGATTTGGTTGTTGCATGTCCTTTTTCAGAGGCTGGTCAATGAGAACCACTATGGAGTGAGTTTGGAAATAAGGTCGGAGGCGTCTGGAGGCTATGACCAAAGCGAGGGCCATTTTTTCAAATAGAGGGTAGTTCTGTTTTGCCTCTCTACAAGCGAGGCTAATGTAGTAGACTAGTCGTTGTACTGAGCCGCCTTCCCTAATGAGGGCAGCACTGATTGCAGTGTTTGACATAATTAAGTAGAGGCAGAGGGTTTCGCCTAGCAGCGCTTGACAGAGATATAACATGCCGGGGGGTACTCGCACGGGTTAAACAGTTTGGACTCCCGAAATCTATTTGATCTAGTCTCACGAGTGCAATGTGAAACATAGATGAGAGTCCAGATTTGGCAACTTTTATTGAAAATCCATTTTATTGTAATTTTGTCAAAAATGGACTGCGTCATCAGATCTCAAAGTCGCCACCTAATATTTTGGAAAATTAGGAAACCCATGACTCGTGCCAAGGCCACTGTTCATCGTAACCAAGGATGCTTGGCTCGGAACCTTAGGTATGAGAGGGGAAGGTTAATAATGAGCACCCTCGCTCACCCGATCAAAAGATCGGCTTCTTCTAAACCATGATATGAATTTTAGTTTCTTTATATGTTCATATTCTGATTATTTAATAAATCCTAAAATTTACTATGTGAAGCATACAAGGTATAGACTAGTTTGCTCAAATTGGAACAATTCAATTTCATGTTTGTTTGTCGAAAAGAGTTTGAATTTGCCACTTGACAAAGTGGGCTTAAAGTTTGTAAATTTGCCGCTACAAAGTGGGCTTAAAACGTACATTCGTTGAATCATTCCAATTCAATCAACAAGCCTTCATCCATATGCATTCATATAGTTATATCAAGTAAACAAGTAGCCTCATGGTAAAATGCTAACACATAGCAAGAAAAACACACACAGATGAGATGCTAAAGCATAAAAACTCACAGATTGACCGACGTCCCTTGAACAGCTACAAAACAAAGTTAGTAAAATATGCATGATCTTATATACAGAATCCTAATGCAATTCACTCATGGGATGCACTAAAGATTCGGCTTTTAAAATATGGCATGTGAATCATCTCAATAACATAAGGTAGCGTATAGAATCACAGAAGAATTGATTAAATCCACACATATAAATTTAGCCGAATCTTAATGCATGAAACATGGATGCAAAGCATAGATATGTATGGCATGTCAGATATATACATATGTACAGTTAGGGAAAGCAATTAAAGAATGGGATAGAAAGAAACGGGGTAGGGGATTATTATAATACTTTAAATATTACAAATCTGAGAGAGAGAGAGAGAGAGAGAAGAGAATAATAAAATGAAATAAAACCTCACAACCACTCAAAATCAAAATAAAAAATAAAAGTTTGAAATCCCCAGCCATTCATCAACTTGCAAATAACCATCGATCCTCATGCCTCGGCCCATGTATTCATCTTCAATGGAGGCCCCATCAACACTCAAACAAAACCGGCCCACTGTCAAGCCGGCTCACCGGCCAATCAAAAATGCACTAACCCAACGTGAATGACATCCACATGGGTTATTATTCTGCAGCACCAAAATCCCACAACTTTACGGCTCAACAACCATGATTTTATTTTTTTCCAGTGAAGCAAAAGTAAAACAGGGGCTACTTGTTACCGAAGCAATAGCCGCACTTCGGAACAATAATGCACATGGTATCACTAGAAACTGGTCATCTTGACCAACACCTGCAGTAACACTACAAGAAAAAGCGCTTTTCGCGACTAAAACTTGAATTTTCGTCGCTGAAGCTCGTAGAAATGGCGACTAAAATCGAATTCGTCGCCAAAATTGATAACTTTTCCCGACTAAAACAGTTTCGTCGCCAAATGTAAGGGTTTTGGCAACTAAAAGGCAGTTTAGTCGCCAAATGTAGGCTTTTTAGCGACTAAATCTTGTTTAGTAGCCAAAAGTCGCAGTTTTTCGCGACTAAAATTATTTAGTAGCCAAATGTGCAGGATTTGGCGACTAAATCTGAATTTCGTCGCCGATTTCAGGAGTTTTGCCGACTAAAAACTCTTTGGTCGCTGAAAGAGAAGTTTTTTGGCTACAAAAAAAAAAATAGTAGCTAAAAATCAAGAATTGGCGACTAAAATATAGTTTGGTCGCCCAAAGTTGAGGTTTTGGTGACTAAAATTTGGTTTAGTCGCCAAAGGTGCTATCCTTAGGCGGAATTGAATTCTTTTAGCGACAGAAAATAAATTAGTAGCCAAAAAATTAAGAATTGGCGACTAAAATTCACATTTAGTCGCCGAAAGTACTATCATATTTTTTTTAATAAATAATTTATTTTTAACATAAATAAATATTAAATAAAAATAATTATTATATATATATAATTTTCTATTAATACCAGTAAAAAGTAGTATATAAATAATATATGTTGCAATAATAATCATGTGATATGGTAGTGGCGTAGTTGGGGGCGAAGTGTTGGGCTGGGACGTTGTGTTGGGAGTGGGACGTTGTGGGTTCAAACCTTGGGAGCAGAGGCAATTCTTTTTTTTTTTTTTGTTTGCAAAACGGTTTTGGCGACTAAACTCTTTAGTCGCCGAAAGGTACGCGTTTGGCGACGAAAGTTTAGTCACGGAAAGGTGTCAATAATTAAAAAAAAAATACTATTGGCGACTAAAAGTTTAGTCGCTAAATGTAAAGTTTCCAAAAATGAAATTGCATTTGCCGACAAAAATTTTCGTCGCTGAAGACACATCATTTGGCGACTAACAGTTTTTTAGTCGCCAAAGGCATCTGCGACTATGTTTTGGCGACAAGATGGGCGACTAAAACTTTTAGTCGGGGAAAGTGGAATTCTGACATTTGGCGACTAAAATGGGACCTTTGGCGACTAAAAATTTAGTCGCCAAAGGTGTTTTTTTTTGTAGTGAGACCAACACCTGCAGTAACACTAAGAAGCAACAATTATATCAACTTGATTCAAGTATGTATGTCTAACACCATCACAAAGTTTCCTGGGTATGAAAACCGACTACGTGTGCATGAGAAATAGAGAGAGGTGTCGAGAAGGAGAAGATGAGAGCCCTTCCTTTCTGTGTGTGTATGTTAGAGATAGATAGAACCAGAGAGAGGGAGAGTTTGGTGGTCTGTTTGGTCTTGCAGCCCGAAACCCGGAGAGAGAGATATAAGTTGGTTATGCATGGAGAGAGAGAGAGAGAGCTTCGTGAGTGTATTGCAGAGAGAGAGACCTAGTTAGAGAGAGATAGAGATACTGCTAAAGGGCCAGAGCTGAGGCTGTGCGTCTGTGTGTCTGTTTTCAGTGTATCTGTGTGTCGTGGGTGCATGTGTATTGTGTGTGCATGTGCCTCTGTCTGCTGGGTGTGTGTTGTGGATGAGCGTGAATGGTGTGTGCTAGAGAGAGAAGAGAGAGAGCTAGTGCAGCTGTCTCTCTCCCCTGTAGTGTGTGTCCTCCGTGGGTTCTCTATGGTTGGGTCTGTATGCATCAAAGAGAGAAAATGTTAGAGAGAGAAGAGAGCCTTTTGGGTGTTGTCTCCATCTGTGGTGTCTCTCCTCTTCCTTTTTTCAAGCCGAGAGAGAGAGAGAGAGCTAGCTCTATCATCTGTGTGTGTTCTTTTTTTTTTTTTTTTTTTTTTTTTTATTTCAGGTCCCAGGCCCCATTGCCCATGTGCCCTCTTTAATCATACACTCACCTTTCTCTCCCATCTTCTCACCTGCTCTCTTTTTTTATATTATTCACCCACGAGAGAGAGGCCCCAACTACATGTGTATCTCTCCTTTTTTTGAAATTCTACCTCACCCACCCTAAAATACTATCCACCGAAGAATGTTGTGTCCCTCTGCTCATGTGTGTAAGTTTCTACCCACTCTCACTTTCTCTTTTAAAAATCCTCCACCACCGCTCCATTCCATCTTCCACCCACTTTTTTTCTTTTTGTTGATTTTCTATTTTTTTTTATGTTTTATTTCTATTTTTCTTTTTATATTTTTTTATCATTTTCATTTTATCAAATATCCAAAGAAAACATTTAAAATATGTACCACCATACCAAATTATAGAAAATTATAAAATACTACAAATTAGTGATAGCCAATATGGGTAAGGTTTGGGATTAAAATTTCAATTTGATTTTTCTGGTGAGGATGGTCAAACTAAAGTGCTCAAGTCTTAGGACAGGTCAAAATGGAGTGTCTACAGTTGCCCCTCTTTGACAGAGCTCAAAGTCATTTCATGACGTGAGTGAATGTCAAAGCCCAAAGACGATCCTTTTGACAAGGCCGTAAGACTTGGGCAAACAAACAAGATGTAATGCAAGTGGTTGAACTTGAAGGTTGCCTACGTATCCCTTTGCAAGGAATCAAACTAGCGTAGTTCAGGGGCAGAATGCAAGTGACATACTCAAAATGCAGTTTGAAAGTTGGACTTACATGCTTCGCAAAGCCGGTTGTTTGAAAATTCATGATTTATGCAATGCAATGCAATGTCATAGAGTGATAATAAAGCTATGAAGATGGCAACATGGGAGGCAAGCTTGGTGCAAAACACACGAAGCAAGCCACATTTCTACTTGACTATGTTTGCAACTTTCCCTATTCTCCAACAGGATGACAGACTAGGTTGGTTCAATTTCCAGAGTTGAGGCGCATACAAGCTATCTCAACCTATGGGGTTGCCATACAGATTTCAAGCCGGGGATACACCCCTGGGTATTTAAACCAGACTTTAGTCTCGGAAATCCCGAACCTTTTGCATTCTAGGCATTGCCATTCGAACTCTAGTTTTCACCGTCGCAGTTGGTCTCCTAGGAACCTATTGCAAACATAGGCAGATGGCTATACCAGACTGCTTGAAGTCGTTCAGGCACGACAAACACCAAAGGAGTTGCACCTTTAGAGGATTTAGGTCTCCTAGACCCTTAAAGCCGTTTGGGCACGACAAACACCAAAGAACTTGCACCTTCAGAGGATTTAAGGTCTCCTAGACCCAGGGAGTGCACAAGATGGTGTGATGCGCAAGATAGCGCGATTAAATTGAAATTGCACAAGACAGTGCGATGGAATCGAAATTGTGTGGTAGGTGCTTTATTGTGCGATAGATGCACAGAATGTAAGGAGGAAAGATGGTGTAAACGCCAGGCGCACCTGCTATTTTTAACCGATTTGCAATCCTAATGCGTCTCACGCAAGAGGAAAGGGGTGGTGTAAACAGACATGCTCACTTGCTGTTTTTAACCGATTTGTAATCCTAACGTGTCTCATGCTATAAGAGAAGAGGTGGTGTAAACAACAGGTGCACCTGATGTTTTTAATTGAGTGAAATCAACAACCTAACGTGTTTCACACGAAATGAGGAAAGGGTGAACTTGAGATCCAAACGCGTCTTATGCGAGAGGAGTATGTGAACTTGAGATCCAAACGCGTCTTACGCGAGAGGAGTATGTGAACTTGAGATCCAAATGCGTCTTACGCGAGAGGAGTATGTGAACTTGAGATCCAAACGCGTCTTACGCGAGAGGAGTATGTGAACTTGAAATCCAAATGCGTCTTACATGAGAGGAGTATGTGAACTTGAAACCCAAACGCGTCTTACGCGAGAGGAGTATGTGAACTTGAAATCCAAATGCGTCTTACACGAGAGGAGTATGTGAACTTGAGATTCAAACGCGTCTTACGTGAGAGGAGTATTTGAGATCTAAATGCATCTTACGCGAGAGGAGTATGTAAACTTGAAATCCAAACGCGTCTTACGCAAGAGGAGTATGTGAACTTGAAATCCAAACGCGTCTTACGCGAGAGGAGTATGTGAACTTGAGATCTAAACGCGTCGTACACGAAAGGAGTATGTGAACTTGAAATCCAAATGCGTCTTACGCGAGAGGAGTATGTGAACTTGAGATCCAAACGCGTCTGACGTGAGAGGAGTATTTGAGATCCAAACGCATTTTACGCGAGAAAAGTATGTGAACTTGAGATCCAAACGCGTCTTACGCAAGAGGAGTAAGGGTGGTGTAAACAGATAGGCTCACCTGACTGTATTTTAACCAGGGTGGTGTAAACAGACAGGCTCACCCGACTGTATTTTGACCGGGGTGGTGTAAACAGACAGGCTCATCCGACTATATTTTAACCAGGGTGGTGTAAACAGACAGGGGCACCTGACTGTATTTTAACCGGGGTGGTGTAAATAGACAGGGTCACTTGACTGTATTATAACCGGGGTGGTGTAAACAGACAGGCTCACCTGACTGTATTTTAACCGGGGTGGTGTAAACAGAAAGGGTCACCTGACTGTATTCTAACCGGGGTGGTGTAAACAGACAGGCTCACCTGACTGTATTCTAACCGGGGTGGTGTAAACAGACAGGCGCACCTGACTGTATTCTAACCGGGGTGGTGTAAACAGACAAGGTCATCTGATTGTATTCTAACCGGGGTGGTGTAAACAGACAGGCTCACCTAACTGTATTTTAACCGGGGTGGTGTAAACAGACAAGCTTATCTGACTATATTCTAATCGGGGTAGTGTAAACAGACAGGGTCATCTGACTGTATTCTAACGGGTTTAGGTGGTGTAAACAAATAAACGCACTTGCTATTTTTAACCGATTTAGGTGGATACGCAGGATAGCGTAATACAGCACAATGCAGGTGCACAAGACAGTGCGATATGGGTGAATGCGCAAGATAGCATAATGCGGGTGCACAAGACAGTGCGAGTGCGGGGTGCACAAGATACTGCGATGTAAGGATGCACAAGATAGTGCGATTGAGTTGGATGCACAAGACAGTACGATGCCCAAGACAGGGCGATTGAATTTGATGATGCACAAGATAGTGCGATGCCTAAGACAGGGCGATTGAATTTGATGATTCACAAGACAGTGCGATGCCCAAGACAGGGCGATTGAATTTGATGCACAAGACAGTGCGATGCCCAAGACAGGGCGATTGAATTTGATGATGCACAAGACAGTGCGATGCCCAAGATAGGGCACTTGAATTTGATGCACAAGACAATGCGATGCGCAAGATTACGCGATTGAATTGATGCACAAGATAGTGCGATGCGCAAGATAGCATGATTGAATTGATGCACAAGACAATGCGATGCGCAAGATAGCGCGAGTGAATTGAAATGCACAAGATAATGCGATTGAATTGAAATTAAAATTTGTGTGGTAGGTGCATGAATTGAGATTATTGTGCGATAGATGCACAGAATGAGATTATTGTGCGATAGATGCACAGAATGGGATGCGATCGTGTGATAGATGTACGAGGCGGATGTGACGTGCGATAGATACACAAGGCGGGTGTGACGTGCGATAGATGCACGAGGCGGGGTGTGATCGATGCGATATACACATAGACATATACAGACATATACGGATATATATAGTGTACGGGGAGAAAATATTCCGGCTACCCGCACTTCCTTTCTTCCGAGTTCCTCAGCTGTCCGATCACCTGAAAGCGCAAAAGCGGTGAGCTACCCGGCGGTGTGTGGCCGGAAAACACCTCCGACGCTCAAGTTAGAACCACACACCTGGAAAAATGACTAGAGAGAAGGGAAAGTGTTTGAGTGTAAGTCTCACTTACAAAAATTGTCCATCCCCGTAAGGGCTGGCGCCGACTCGTTTATATACCTCTCTGCGCCTCATATCTACTCCCAATGATCTCTCAACACGTGGCTCTGCTATCCCATCTGTCAGCGCATAATCCATGCCTCTGTCAGGTCACACCATGCTGGACATTACCTATTCCCAAATGCCAGCCTTCTTTGCTGGAGCCCGACAGCCGAGCTGCCCAATCCATAGCCGGGCTGTGCTTCATGCCCAAGCACGCCGCTGGCTAAGCTTGAGGGAACCGGGCTACGCAGCATCCCGGCTGGACCGTGTCCGAGATATCTCGCATTCACCTTTGTCGGCCTTCCTGCCGAACAAACTCATAACTCGGTCGACTACGCCCTTCCTGGCGCCGGTCATCTGCTTGGCTGGTCGGCCTTCCTGCAAAGCATGCAGCTCGGTTCACACAATCGGTGCCTTAACCGAGCACCTTCTCAGCCCAGTACCTGCTCGGCCCAAATCTTGCCCGGCGTAACTCTATCCGGCCAAATCTGTCCGGCACGGCACCAGACCATTATTTTTCCACTCAATTGCCCCTTAATTCCGTCCGCTCTAGCGTGACAGGGATTACCTACTCCAACCGGGGTATAATTTCATTTCCTCGGTCCCCGGCTTATCAATTAGTAACCAGACTGGACGACCCTCTGTCTTCGAACTTGCCCGGTTTTGCTTTCAAACTTGCCCGGTCTTTTCTCAATCTTGCCCGGCAGTCTTCCCGGTTGATGCTACATCTGACCTCGGTGTCATCTCGTTTTTCCCGGCTGACGCATCAACTGCCCCTGTCTCTTCAACTCTGACGAAGTCATTAAATGGGGGCACGTGGCAGCTTCTTATTCGTCCTCGAGCAGCCAACCGGCTGCCGAAATTCAAAAATTTTGGCAGTTAAACACCCTATATACAGGCCACCCTCACATTTTTTCCTTTCCTACTGCCATTCCATCGTTCCAGCCGCTCCAGAGCTCGTGCCCCTTCCCTTTCCTGCCATTGCTGCGTTAGTGCCTCGAAGAAGTCCTCATCGCCTTCTCCTGGTAAGTTCTTCTATTTTCTCGCCATTTTCTTTCACATTTCACACATTAGGGTCTGAAAATACAGCTTTTAGAACTTAGGCACCTAAAAACATCCCAAACCTTCCATAGTTCATGGTGTTCTTCATTTCTCCTGAAGAACAGCGAAGAACTGGGGCGGACCGGGCTCCTGGTCTCCATTTGATCCAAAAGAACCACAGAACCGAGAAAATAACATGTTTGTAGTGAGTACAGTAAAAACCGAGATAGTGGGAGTACTTGGTCGTCCAACCGGGCTAGTATCTGATCCGTTTGGGCGATTGAGCTCTCTAGCAGCCTTAGGAACCGGGGTGGTTTGGCACGCCTTCGGACCGAGCTAAAGTCAAGCTTGGTTTTGCGAGACCGCGCTCACACTTGCCATCCTTTTCCTGCAGAGTCCAAGGGGACCATTAACCATTCTGAAGCTCCCAAGACCGAGCAATCATCCAGTGCCAAACCACAACCGAGCTACCTTAGGACCGCCTCAAATGGGGAAGTACCGCTATATGGTAGACACCCCGGCTGCCTTAGACGCGTTCAGGGAGGAGTACGGCATCCCGGCCGATGTCCACCTCGAACTTGCAGCCGAGCAAACAACTCCTTGGGGAAGAGCCGAGCAATGCCCCTTCACCGTGCTCTCAATAGTTGAGGGAGGCCTTCGCTTTCCACTCAATCCCCTGATCACAGAATTCTTACGCCGCACCGGGCTGGCACCAACCCAAGTGTCAACAAATACATACCGGATTATCAATGGCGTTCACGAATTAAACAACCGGCTTGGCACTCAACTAGGCTTAGCCGAGATCTTAAGGCAGTACACCATGGGCCACACCGGGGACGGTCTTGCCTACTACCTGAAAATAAGACCGGGCAAGGAGAAAATAGTGACCGGCACCCCAGATAAAGACTTGCACGATGACGACTTTTTCTGGGTGTCTGGCAACTATGAAACGGCCGACGTACCGGGCTGGTTTATTAGCAAGAACTTGGTACTTCATGTAAGCCGCACTTTCTTGCTCGGTCAATCCTCTTAACTGATTATTCTTTACTTAGCCATTTTTTGTTTCCTTTGCAGCAATCCAGGATCTACAGGCAAATTACCAGTTCCCAAACGCCGAGTCAATCCGAACCGTGCTCCGATACAGGCATCGGGATTGTAACGAACTGCTCGGTTATCAACCTACTTACAGATACTCTGCTCCCCGCCGGGTAGAGTCCACTGACTTCCTGCGCGAGCCAACTCCACCTCCGGATCCAACTTTAACCTGACATCCCCTTAATCCGGCTGACCGAGGAACAGGAAATGGCCAAGCAGAGTCCGAATCCGAAATTTGCTACTGCCACCTCAAGCCGAGCTACCGGGCCGTCAGCACTCCCTCATCCGCG